>WPIO01000176.1:0-45000 GCA_009760855.2 Cristatella mucedo
CATACTCTAAAAAATAGAGTTAACAAAACAATTAACAGGAAAAGATTGTAGCATACCAGCAGAGTTTATTAAAGAAAGTTTAGAATGTGTAGTTTGGTTGCACAGCAGAGAGCCAGCCGATGCCCAACACCGACAGTTTATTCCCAACACACGGAGCCCAAGAGCGCACGGCTTCCCTCAGCCCCTGCCCTCACACAACTGCCCTCCCCTGGTCGACTCCGATGACACATCGACCACAACTGTGCACCGGCCGACCCTGATGGTGAATCCACCATCTGGCCACCAGCTGGTTACCGGCCTGCGTCCATGCCACATTAAAGACGGACCACAGCAGTGCACTGGCCGACCCTGACGGTGAATCCACCATCTGGCCACCAGCTGGTTACCGGCCTGCGTCCATACCACATCACAGGCGGACCACAGCTGTGCACCGGCCCCTCTCGGTGGTGCTTCTAACAGCTCACCAGTAGCTTACCAGAGGAGCCTGCATACGATACATACATACGAACTACAGAATGGAGAGTTTAAGTATAGTTAATGAAGCTTTCACGTTGAATTGTAATAACATTAGCTAAATTAATTTCAATAACATCTGAAGATCTTGGAGTAAGTCTTATAACTTAGAACAGGGAAATTGATAGTTATACTAATAGAATCAAGACCAACATCAAATTCTGTTATATAATCATTTAATAATAACATATAATTATTTTCAACTCCATAATATGTCATATTAAGAAAATTAGAAACAAAGAAATTTGGTGAGTAGAATTTATGAAAGTAGTTTATAACTACAATTTGGAATGAATTAGTAAAATCTAGATAAAATTTCATTTTAACATCTTTATAATTTACTCTAGTCAGGTTTACATCTTTTAATATAATTGATTTTTCAGTTATTTGTTTTTCAAAGACATATAAATATATATACTCACCGTTAAAAAGGCTTATAGCCCTAGGAGTAGATGACCAGTCTCCACCAAGAGGAGACATCTCATAAATATCTTTTATTCCCAATGTTATTTTTGTGAAATTAATTGGTGTTTTTATTTCTATATAAGATAATCTGGCTAAATAGTATCTACTAAGGTCTGGTACATATGAAATAGAAGTTCCTAAATTTTCTACTTTTGTAACAGACAAAGAACCTCTAGCTTCACCATCATTTGATAGGTATGAATTAAGAACATCATATGTCTTCATCCCAACATTCGTTTGACCAGTAACAATTAGTGTAGATATTGTTAAATCGCCAGTTATTGTTGCATCACCTCTAATATTTACCTTAGTATCAGTGTACTCTTTTGTTGCAATATCATTTACGTTAATTAGATTTGCTACATTAACATATTTTTTTGAGTTTGCTCATATGTTTCCTCTTACAACTTGGTCTGAATCTTTTCTTAAATAATTATTATCAGCAAATGATTTCCCAACAATTTCTAATGAATCTATATTGTTTCCAAGATTTACTATTCTATTTTCTTTCATATCTAATGTTCCAATCATTTGTAAATCTTTTCTGCTTAACATTATATTATTGCTATATAAACAGTAATATTTATTTCTTTATCTAACAATCCTGATCCTGATATAAAAGTAGAAGTAGCAACTATTTTTTTACTACTATCTAACATATAACTACCATATAACTGATCACTCTGTGGTGTTAGTGCTGGTGGAGGCGGCATAAGTACTTTTGTTATTCCAGCAACTTCATAGGTTACTCCAATAAAAAATAGACCTCTTTGAATTGTCATGTTTACAATATCAGTAATCCATCTTCCATTAACTGTTTTGTCATATATTTGAGTAGTTAGTAAACCATCCATAGTTCCTTTAAATTTTACAGCTTTAGCATTTCAACGTGATCTTCGCAGATAATCAAGATTAACACCATCATTTGGATTTACAGGATCATCCCTTATAACAATTGGATTTCTATTCATATTCAACGGCATATTCAATGGTCTATTATATCTTACATAACTATTATCCATGTGTGCAATAGTTGCAATGTTATTAAGATTGGGATCAGTAATATTTAATGATCCTATTGCATTTAAAACTCCACTAATTCCACCACCATCTTTTGATAGTTTTGTATCAGCATAATCTTTTGTAGCTGCATCACTTGGGTTAACAGGATTTGCAAGATCTATCACTCTGTGATTATTCATGTCAAGATCGCCATCAGCAGTTGTTCCTCTAGATACTTTTGTAACAAAGTTTGTATCGATGTAATTTCTGTTTACAGCATCTGTAGAATCAACAGGATCTCCAAGATTTTTTATTAGATTCTGATTCATATTTAAAGATCTATTCATAATATCTCCAGTCTTACGAATATAATTTTTTTGGCTAGATCCTTTTCTCCGATATCCGAGCGACATTCTATACAATAGTAATAATAAAATCAATATATGTAATATTGTTAGCAACTGTAAGATAATCTATCATATAAGTGCATGATCCATCAATATTTATTACTAAAAGGAGAGTACCAGATACCCCATAAGTGTTATCACTAGTTAACTCTAAAAACACTCCAGTTGTATTAGAACACCAGAGTATGCTAGATACTGTTTGAGAGTTTGTTACTGCTCCAGCAACAAATGTTTTATAAGGTGTTGCATAGCCGATTACACTTCCTTGCTGATTAAAAACTGCAATGTTCGCAGGAGTTGCTTTTAATGTAGAACTTTCTGTTCCTGTTCCATTTACATTAATATTAAATATGTTTAGCGTAGCAATAATTGAAGCACTTGTAAAACCAGAAAGTCTTAAATACAAAGTAGAACATTTATAAGAATCAATAGATTGTTTTGTTACAACATCTGAATTTTTCAAAGAGGTAATTCTGTTAGATCCTAGATCAAGATTACTATTAGAGTTGCCATTTAAAACTTGAGACATACTTTTTAATAATCCATAGTTTATTACTTTGTAAAGCCTAGAATCTTGATAGACAGTTCCATCAACAGATCTTCCAGATATACCAGTGATGTTTTTACAGTTTAACTGAGATAGCATTTTTGCACTATTCTTTGAAAGTAAGTCAGATAAATTAGAAACAGAAGCTATTTCTCCTGAAACATTAGTTGCAACAGTATTAAAAAAGTTTGAATTAAGAGCATAATCTAATCTTATCACATCTCCATTATTTACTGGAAAACCAAGATTTGTAATGCAATTTCCATTAGCATTAAGATCACTAAAAATATGACCATTAATCTTACTAATATTATCCATTCTTATATATATGGAAAAATTAAAATCTGGCTTAGACACAACAAAAGAAGTATTATCAGGAACAACAACAGCAGCTGAGCTTGGATCAAAAGCAATTATAAAAGTAGCTCCTAAGATTGCAATGAAACTGAGCCTACACGCATCAAATAAGATTGCAACTATTGTTCCAAAAGTTTTGCAGTCATTCAAAGTAATTGGAACTGCTACAAAAGCACTTGGAGGATTTCTATCAGGAATAACAGGAATTGTGGATCTTGGTTTATTTATAAAAGAAATCGTAGATGATATTTCTTCTGGAAAATATGGTAATGTCTTTTGGAAGACAATTGCAGAAAAAAAGAAGGACTGTCAAAAATGGTTGCTTCTTTAGAGGTCGGCTTTTACATAAATGAGATTTTGCTAGAAGCTGAAAGGGCTAACTCTAATTGGTACTTAGATCCTAGTAGATTTCTTTCAGATACATTTGGAGAGGAAGTTAATTGGAACGCTGCTCAACTAGATACAAAAGTTTGGAGTAAAAACTTTCTTGAAGTAAGATCAGGAGGATTTCTGCCTGCAATTCCAGCAATCATAGCAAGTATAGCTTCTGTTATTGGAGCCGTTGGTTTAGGTGTTTCCATAGCAGTATCAGTAGCAGGATTGATTAAGAAAATTATTGACAGTACAATGTATACAGCTAAGGCACCACCGATGAACACCCATGAAGAACGAATGAGTGCTTTGAGTTTACAAAGTGAAAGACTAAAGAATGCAATTGTGGATATAAAAAATATGATAGAACTACTTGATAAAAACATTGATATTGATTTGAGTGACAAAGTGCAAAACTCAGAGGTGAAAAACAGATTAGATTATTTGAAAACAGGTAAACAACTTGTGGAAGTATCAGGTGTAAGTTATTCAGATAAGTTAAAAGAATATATAAAAAAAAGTAGAAAGTAGTACTGTTGGAGGAAAAAAGACTTATAATTATCAAGCTGAGTCTGCAATGCTACTAGCTAATCTTTATGCACAAGGTAAATCACAAGAAGAAATATATAATGAAATGATAAAACTGAGAGATCAGCTTAAATTAAGATGTAGAAATTAAAAGTCTGTGTAGCGAACAATTCTGTAATCTTCTGTTAAACTATAAGTAAAATTGAGTCTAGCGAATTGTAAATGGAGGCGTATTGCTGCAAGGTCACGCACTTCAACAGCTTTCTCTGCAGATTCATAGTAACCTAAATGATAACTAGTATTATCTACTTTAATATATGATTTATATTTTTTTGCTCTTTTATCAAAACAGACGCCAATATATTTAGATTTATTATTTTTTGTATTCCCCTATTTCTTCGATTTTCCAACTGTGTTGCAACTCTTAGATTAGAAATCCTGTTATCAGACATATCTAAATTTTCATGATCGATCTGAAAAACAGGCATCTCTTCTTTCATTATAATCCATGCCAATCTATGACTTTTATAACGCTTTCCGTCAATACTTATAATTCTATATCCATAACTGTCAATACTTCCGGCCTCACTTCCAATTGATGCTTTCCCTCTTCTATTTATCTTCCAAAAGAATCGACCAGTATCTGGTTCATAATAAAGCAATTCCATAACTCTATTTCTAAAAACAGAAATCTCATCATTATTCATTTCTTAATATATAATAGCTTTATTTGTCTTTAAATAAAATTTATTTTATTATAGAATAGAAAATCATGAGACCAAGTTAAACCTATCAGAACATCAAGTAAACTTGGTACACAAATCTGATAAACCTATTTCAATCAGACTAAAAAAAGAAGATCTATCAGGTTCTATTTCTATCTTTGTAACAAAAACACAGCTTGCTAGAATAGAAAAGTGCAAATCTAAAAATACTGGCATGCAATTGAATCTAAGTCTTAAACAACTGAAACGTAATAGAAGAATTGGTTCAGGCATAGTAGATTTCATAAACAAACTAACTGGCAATCGTGAGATGCATATGCGTCTTCCTTCAGGAGTAAAATCAGAATTTGTACCAGGTGGAAGTTTTAACAATACTGGTCGTTACAGCTAAGCCGAACCAGGAACAAAATTCACTCAAAGGATGAAGAAATCTTATGAAGGCGTGAATGATCTAGATCGAGGTGCTTTGGTCCACGATAGTCTATATACCGAAACTTCATCTATGCCTGAACCTAAAAGAACGGAAATAAGAAACTTGTCAGACTTGGTATTAGCTGGGTCTGCTGCTAGAATTGCGCTTGATCCTCGTCAACCAAATTACGTACGTGAAGATGCAAAGACAGTAGCAGCTGTTATGGCAGCAAAAGCAAAATTAGGCTTGGGCCTTGCTGGTGGATTAAACGATTCATTTGCTACTGATTTTCTAAAAGATAAAGTAAGTAATCCTGCTAGTCTTAATAAGATAAAAAATTATGCTCGCGGAATCGTTGATAGAATGCTTGATATCACTCGGAAAAAGATCTAAAAAAATCTAACTTACTATTTTATATTTATATTTATATTTTTAAAACTCTGCTGGATTGAACATTGATCTCTTTGCTGAACTATACAATTTTACTTGGTCAATCTTTAGTCTAATATTTAATTTTTCTTCATTATTATAGTACCCTTTTGAAACATAACTACCATCAAGAATTCCAGTGATACAAAAATCATTTCCTAATTTTTTAATTACGTCTGCTGGACTAGATACTTTAATTTGTTTATTATTCTCATCAAACATAAAACTAGGTTTCTTTCCAAAATCAAATCTAATTCCAATTGTTGACCTTGCACTAGCATCAAATGCTTTGAAATCTAATTGTTCACTCGATCTATCTACAATGCTTTGAATATAAGGAAGTGATTCTTCTGTTATATACATCCACGCACTAAGATAAGGTTTTGAATCTTTTGAAATTTTCTCTTCAACATGAATGTGTGCAGGCTTTCCTTTTGGGATAACAACTGCAGAATTTTGGAGAACTACAAACTTCTTTTCTTGATTTCCATTCTATATAGTAGAAATATTTTGTTTAATTCAAATTAATAATTGCATGACTGTACCAAAATCGACAAATTCCATTAATTTAAGGAAGATTAAGCACCTCATTCCACAATCCGTTTGATTAAACTTTTGCAGTTGAAAAGTCTGAAAACTTGGTGTAACACCAAAATAATTAATCACTTCTGGCATTGGAGGAGCACCGAATGAGTCAAAGTAAAAACATCGATCTCCAGTTTTTTTAAGAGCTACCCAATGATATATTGCTAGATCTGATTTTCCAGTATTGCAAATGAGGCACTCATTCTGTTCTGGAGAACTTAATTCATCTCTTGCAAATACACCTCTGAAATTTTTTATATCTAATTCTTTAACATATTGATTTATTTAAAAATCAGTTAGTGGCGTACTTTTTAATTTTTTTTAAATTGTTGATAGTTCTTCTTAGTTCAGAAAGTATTTGTTCTTTACTCATATCACCACTTCCCAACTTCTTTCCATGAGATAGAACTCCAGTTCCCAACTTCTTTCCATGAGATAGAACTCCAGTACCTAACTTCTTTCCATGAGATAGAACTCCACTGCCACTTCTTAACTTTACAAACTTTGAATTTTTACTTTCAAAAATCACACAAATTGCTTTAATAATTCCTCTAAGGCCTTTTGTACTATCAATCTCGACATACTCTTCATGAATGCTATCTGTAGGCTTCTTACATTTCAAGCAGTAAATTTCCATTTCTATAATATAAAAACTTTTTTTAGTATAGGAAATGTCTCTTCAAGTAAGGGCGTTTAATTTTGGACAAGATGTAGATACTGGACATAAAGAACCATTACCAAGTGTACCAATCAGAGCTTTAGTTCTAGGACCAAGTGGTTCAGGTAAGTCTCAACTTATCATGAATTGGATATTTTATGGAATGGTTAATTATGATTGTTGTACAATTATTGCTTCAATTTTAGATCAAAAGTTGTATCGTGGACTTATGTCAATGACAAAAGAAAACAAAGCTTATTCTTGGATTAATGAAATTGATGCTATGCCAGAAGTAGATTCATATAAGAACTGCAAGAATGTTGTTGTACTTGATGATTTAATGACTGAGGATCAAACTAAAATATTAGACTATTTCACACGAGGAAGACATAAAGGTCTAAATATTTTCTATCTTGCTCAAGGCTTTACTAATATACCTAGGAGAGAAATTAGAAACAATGTAAATCTAATAGTAATCTTTAAGCAAAACACAACTGATATTGAGTATATTCGTGATGCATATGTTGGAGATATTGATAAGAAACAATTTAGAGAATGGGTTAACTCTTGTACTAGAAATCGTTTTGGTTTTTGCATAATAGATCTAACAACGACTGAGTCGGAAGGCAGATTTTGGTCTGTTGATTCAGAAGGAAAGCAATTAATGACATTTTTTAATTATTAATAGATATAGTAAAATGCTTAATGGAAAAATTTACTCGAGTGGTAAAAAACCTTACAAAGGAAGTGTTCAAGAGGCATTAGATTATGAAACTAAACTGCAAAACCTGCAAGATCTGAGAAATGCAAATATTTTAGAAAACTCTAGTGAGATACAAAGAATAGAATCAGAAATTGCTGTAAGAGATGCTGCTGAGCATAGACTAAACGAGCAAGCATTAGAGAGATCTACTGATAACTCAGGTAAAGTTGCTGTTGAGAAACTTAAAAGAATCAGACCTAAACTTGCTTTACAGATAGAAAATAAAGAACAACTGCAGAAAGTTTTAGAATACAAACAAAAACCAGACATATCAAGCACTATTCAAAAAGCAAGAACAACTGTTAGTGAAGGAAAGCATAAAAAAGCGATTACTATAGCAAATCAAGCAAAGACATATGCGGCAAATCCAGAAATACGAGAAGCTATTGATGCTGCTCAAAAAGGTTTAGCTGAGGAGTTAAATATAAATCCAACTACTGGCACACCGAATAAAACTCAAATACAAGATTTTGATAAAGCTGAACTGATTAAATTACTTAATGAAAAAACGGATATGTTCCAAGTTACGTACCAAGAATAATAAATGAGATTGATAGTACAAATAAAGATTTAAAACTATATGAACTTGGACAAAAGCTTTTTATTGAAAAAATGGATAGTCCTGAACAAGAACTAGGTCCGACTGCTCATAATATATTAGAATTTGCAATTGGTTATTATAATAAACTTGATGGTGAACAGGTTGAAGCAATAAAAAAAGCATATATGTTAACAGTTGTAAAGAAAGATTTACTTGATATTATTGAAACAAAGAAAACTGGTGGAATATCAAAACCAATAAGAAAGATGGTTGAAAACCTTAGTCTTTCCAGTGCTATTGCAGAGCTAGACAAAAAGAAAAAAAGAAGTATAAAAGAGCAAAGAGTTTTAGATTATTTAAGATCAAAAGTTGGCAAAGGAATAGAAATAATACCATTAGTTGTAAAGAATGATTCAGAAGTATTTGACACGATAGAATTGTGGATTCGTGAGCTTGCTGCTGGAAATACTGGAGTAGTAAATTCTATTAGTGCTGCTGTTGATTACCTTGCAAAATCTAGAAAAGTACCAAAGTCATACATTGCTAAGATTAATAAACTTTTATTTGATATATAGAAAATGTCTGATCTTCTTGGTGTAGCTAAGGATATTCTAAAAAATATTGAGTCAATCAAAAAGGGTACTGCTGCAGGTAAAGGTTTATTATTATTTATATTGCAGGTAAAGAGGTTTATATTTTTAATGTAACAGGAACTACTAATCCAATTAGAATTAGAATTAGTGATCCTATAAAACTTAAGAATAAAAACTTTAAAGTTTGCTTTAAAAAGTTTGTTGGAACTAATTCTATTAAGAACATTACATCATCTAATAATACTTTTGTGTATAGACTTGTTGGTGGTTCTGAGCGAATAGTAAGAGTTCCGCCTGGCATATATGCTGCTGTATCTGATGATGTAAATGTTGGAATAGTAGATGCGATAAATAATTCTATTGTATTATCTGGAAGTGATGTTTGTTTTAGGCATTGATACTGCTACTTCTAATTCGTGGATTACTATGCCTGCTGGGTTTACATTTGTTGCTGTTAAATCTACCATAGCTCCATTACTTGGATTTACTGGAACTATTTATACAACAGACAAGACACTTCCATTAGATACATATAGTGCAGCTCCTGGAAAACAGTTTACACAAGTAGTTGTAGATCCAGCAGAAAAAATTATTTCAGAGAATGAAGTTTTTTTTCTGACCTAAACTTAATTCTTATAAACTGTAATTTGGTTGCTAGTGGAACAAGTTATATAAATAATATAGAAACACAAGCTCTTAGAAGTTTTGCTTATAATTTCTATCCTTGGGAACAAATGGTATATGAACCGAATACTCTTGAATATCACAATCTTGTTGGTGATTCTATTTCTGATATATTGATTACAATTACAGATCAAAATTTAAAAGTATTAGATTTTGGTTCTCAGCAAATTACTGTTGTAATAGAAATTATTGAAATATAATATAAGAATGTCAATAAGAATAACTGGAACTACTAGTTCTGATTCAAAAACTCTTGTTCCTCCAATCTTATTAGGATCAGATTCTGGTTATAACAAAATAGGCTTACGGAGAGTTAAGTTTACATATACAAACAGAATAATAACAAATGTTACTACTGATGTAAACGATATGCTTTGGTATAAAGCAATAACATCTCCAAGCAATTTCTCAGTTGTTATACCAGAAGGATATTATGATAGTCAAAAGATTGTCATTGCATTAAATCAAGCACTATCAAATGTAAAACCAAGCATGCTCGTCAATCTTGCTAACAGAAACAGTACTGGAATTAAATTTAGCGTTGATGTTGATGATAAAATAATAATGCAAGTTGCTGGAGATTTTGTTGTATTACTTGGAGGAAAAAATTCTGGAATAATCAACTCTATTGGAGATACTCTAGGTTTTAGTTCAAATTTGCAAGGCTCATTTGATGCTGCAATGGTTGGTGGAACTCCATATGAAGCTGTAAAAAAAGCAATGTATTTCTCTGGTACTTATAAGGCTTGGAATAAAATGCAACTTCCTGACAATTCTGGAGTAAAATGGATAAGTATTGATTGTGATCTTGTAGATCCTAGTAAGAACTATGTTGAACATAAAAAGGGATTCTTAGAACAATCTTCATCTTTATATTTGATTGATATTAATGATATTAATCCAGGAGAAAAGGTCGACATGCATATTCCAAACATTTTATTCTTGCCAACTCGCGGAGATATTGATGGTATTAGCAGTCTTAAAATTAACTTAACAGATCAAAATAAAAATGCAATAAATACTATTACAGATGTTATAGCTACAATAGTAATTTCGAAATAATATAGGATGGGTAGCTATGCTAGAATTGGTCATGGTAGGATAACTGGTGGAGAATATCATGGTTCTGGCATACTTGATAAGATTATTGATGGTGTTGGAAAAGCAGCTCCTGTGCCTACTGGACTTACTGGGCTTAGTATGAATATTGCTAACAAAGGAATTGAAATGCATCAGGCAAAAAAATTAACTGAACTGCAGACAAAGAAAGAAAAGATTGACCAGGAATATGCTAATAAACGAAGAGAACTTGATGACAAACTTGATGAAGAAAGAAGAAAGAAAGAACTTGAGTATGAGTTGGAGAAACGTAAAAAGAAGAAGATTATGATAGAAAGATGAAAGAGATGGATCTTGAGATAAAACGAGCAATGCTTGATAAACTTAAACCAAAAAGCAAAAAGAAATACAAAGCAAAGATGGAAGATTTTGAAACTGAAGATTATTCAGAAACATTAAAAGAAAATAATCCTAAAGCATATAAAGAAATAAAAAGAGTTATAAAAGAGAAATCTGCTGTTCCTGCAATTATGCCTAGACCTGATGGATATGGAGGATACATGAAAAAAATTGGTGCTGGCTTATACATTCAGAATAAGAAATAAATTTTTACTTTTTTATATAGAGAAGAAATGGCAAGTGCACCAATTGATACTATACTCGAATTAGGCGATCCTAGTTTTCCTAATTATAAAATTAAAGATTATCAATACAGAGAGTTTTATCAGAGTAATGGAAATGAGACAGATGATATTGCAAATAAACTAGCTACATTTACTGTTCCTGGAGAACAACAACTATGCTATGTTTTATCTGATGCTTATCTATTGCTTGAAGGACAACTAAGAGTCCAGACAGCTGCTAATGGTGCCTATAATGCACCTAATAAAAACCTTGCTGCTGCTCTTGTTAACAATGCTGGAGCATGGATGTTTAGTTCAATGAGAATTAGACTTGGTGCTGAGGAAATAGAAAGCTATTCAGTGAAAGAAGGCCCTGGAAGTGTCTCAACTCTTATGGGGTATCTCACTTATCCAAATGATTACAACCGAACAGAAGGACCTGCAACTGGATGGAAAAAAGATGAGGCAAGCTCAATTGAGGATTTTTATCCTACTACTGCTAGCAATGGTGGAAATGCTATTAATGCTTTAAGTTATCTTTAGCAACTGCTAACAATAACGGTTTTATATATAGAAGAGGACTCTCAAATATCTTAGCTGATAATCCTGGAACTTTTAGTATTTCACTTCCACTTGCAGGACTGTCTGGATTTTGTGCTGATATGAATAAAATTCTTTATAATATTCCTTTCACACTTGAAATGACACGCACTGGCGGTAGTGATTTTGATGCTATTATGACTGGTCCAACAGGTGCGGCTGCTAATACTACAAACGCGATTTTATCAAGAGGAGGAGCTGCAGCAAATGGAGAAGGAGTTTGGACTGCATTCAAAATTAGTATGTCAAAAATGAGACTGATGGTTCCTTGTGTTAGTCCTAAAGAAAGCATTCAAAGAGCGCTTGCAGATGTATCAAGTGAGAGAGCAAAGAAAATTAGACTTAATTACAGAGTCAGACGTTATGAAAATATGACGCTAAATAATTTCAACCAAGGTCCAAAATATACTAGAACTCTATCTGTACAAAATACTATTGATAAAGTCAGGTGGTTAATTGTTGCTGCTCAAAACACGAACAAATATAATGATTATACTGGAAATCCTTGCACATACAATCATTGTGATATTAAAAATGTAACTTTGCTTGCTAATGGTTCGAAGCAATACCCTACTGTTGCTAGAAGTAGCTTTCCTAGAGATGGAAAGTGTTCTACTGCATATTTAGATTTTACAGAGTTTAGAAAACAATATCTTGGATTAAATGAACTTACAGAACCAGTTGGTGTTACTTATCCTGAATGGTTAACACTTTATCCAATTCATGTAATTGATCTACAATATAATGATGAACCTCTAAGAATTACTTCAAAACTTGATGTAAGTATTGAGTTTAATGCTCAAATTCCTGCTGCTGCGGCTGCTACTGCTGCTAATGGTAATATTCCTGCAGCTGTTGCAATTCCTGCGACAAGTATTATGGTTCATTATTTAACTATCTGTGAGAACACTGCTGAACTTACTTCTAATGGTAATGGTTCACCATTTACTTGCAGTAAAGGGACATATGTTTATGATGGAACTGACATTTAAAAAAATTAAAAACCAGAAATATAATGAATAAATTTGATTTTGTACAAGGTTCAGATGAGTGGAAAAAATCGATATCCTTGAATATTGGAGGCTCAGAGGTTTACTCAGTGCTTGGAAAGGATCTAGTATTTGGAGAACAGATCGAATCTGATATAGAATTAATTGCAAATAGAAAACTAAAAAAATACATTGCTAATAATTCTAGTATGAGATTTCCTCCAATTTTATTTGGTAAAGTATTTGAACCTATTGCTGCAAAGTTTTTAGAAATGAAACTTTAAGTAAAACTTGATAATGCAAATGATTGTTTTAGAGTGATGGTGTGTACAGATATTCTCCTGATGGAATAATAAACAGCAATACTCTAGTAGAAATAAAATGCTTGTGGAGCAGAAATATTATTGATGATTTTATACCTAAACAATATCACGCGCAATGTTTACTTGGGTTACATGTTTTAAAACTTAGTGAGTGCTTTTACTCTGAGTTTGAGATTTTTGTTCCTGGATTGAATTGTGAAGAACCTCCGTTAGATTACGTAGCAGCTGGTAATGTAAGAATTCCTAATACTGATTTGGATATGCCACTTAGAGAACCAATTTTTATGCTATTACTTAAAGATGAAAAGTATTTTGATTTTGAGTTTGATATTATAAGTAAGTATGGCAGATTTAATAATAAGAAAGTAAATGGTTATGATATAAAGTATTATATAAAAAGATGTTTGATCCAAGTAATAGAAGATGATCCTTGTAGATTTGTTAGAATAGTTCCTATTGTTAAAGAAGTGTTAGATAGATCAAATATTTTAATTAATAACTATATAGATGAGTCGAAGACATCATTGCAAGGACTATGTAAGTAGAATAAATGGTTATATTCTATCAGATCTTGATGCAAATGGTAATAGAATTATTAATATGAGAGATCCTGTTAATGATGGTGATGCTGTAACAAAATCGTATGCAGATGCAAACTTTATTGTAAATAGTGGTACTTCTTTAAATTTACAGAATAGACCAATTACAAATCTTGCTCCAGGAGTTAATTCAACAGATGCTGTTAATGTTAGTCAAGTATCAAACTATGTAAAGAAATCTGGAGATACAATGACTGGAGATTTAAATATGAATAGTTTTGCTATTACTTCTACATATTGGAATTCTAGTCTTACTACACTACCAGTTTTACCTGATGATTTTTGTGTTACTTATGGTGGATTAAAACGAGATGTGTTATTGAAGAATTATCCTGCTACAACAAATTTAAATATGAATAATAACTCTATAATCAATGTTGCTGAACCTGTTAATTCTTCTGATGCTGCAACGAAATCCTATGTTGATAGAACAGTTAAAAAAATAACAGAAGTTGTTGTACTTACATTTAATCCTAGAGCAATGAACTCTATTATTAATATTTCTCCTGCATATTCTTGGACAAATAAAAAAAAATCCTCCACTAATAATACTAAATGCAATGGTTGTTGGATCGTCTAACTGTATACAACTAAAGCCTAGCAGCGATACGACAATAGTATCAGGAGATATACGTGCTATAAATACATCGCCGACTGGAACAGATTTTAAGTATTATGCATACTTTACTAGAGTTCCGTTAGAATATTATTATGTTGATAACCTAGGAAATATGAAAGTTAATCTATTAATTTCTTACATAAGTACCTGAAAAGTATAAGTGAACTATTAGAACAATTAATTCTTTTAATTTTGTTGCTTTATGCTTACCTTTTACTAGCGGAAATAGTTTTGCTATATATATTATTGATTCGTGTTCTAAACAATGATGATTACAGAATAATTCGGAACACCTTTTTTAAAATGTTTCTTTGCTAAGCAATATATTTTTGTAGGTCTTTGTTTAGAATATTTATTCCTTGCATAATAACAATCTGCACAAATAATTATTTTGTTTTTTCTTAAAACACCACAATCAAATTCTGTTTCTGTACTATCTAAGTCGTAGATATCGCAACGCATTTCATACTTTAACTTTGGTCTTCGTTTAACCTTTTGGCAAACTGGATGACCTGACTCTAAGTATTCAATTTCGCTAAATGATGTCGAACAAGTATCACAAAATATTTCCATTTCTATAGAATGTCATTTTTAACTCTAAATGAAAGAAAAAAGGAAGGGAAATGTAATCCAGAGTCAGATATAAGCCAGATATTCAAGCCAAGGCCGAAAGTAATTCCAAAAGGATTCTTTAATACTGTTGAACCTAATGAAAATCATGAAGCAGACATTTTGTATATGCCAAATGATTCTGGTTACAAATATGCTTTGAGTGTTATTGATGTTGCTAGCAGATATAAAGACTCGAGACCACTTAAAACAAAGTCTTCTAAAGAAGTAACACAAGCTATAATAGATATTTATACAAAAAGTTTATTGAAGTGGCCAAAGAAGATAACAGTAGATCCTGGAACTGAGTTTAAAGGAGAGTTTATGAAAGAAATGAAAAGACATGAAACACAAGTTATAGAAGCTACTAGTAAAAAGAGTTGTTGAAAGAATGAATAGAACTGTAGCAGAAAGAGCATTTATTGCGCAATACGAAAAAGAATTAGAAAACATTTATAATGGAGATTACACTAGAAATAAATAATGGATTTATAATTTACCAAAGATTATTGATTATCTGAATAATAGTGTTACAAGATCAATTGGTGAAGAACCTATAAAGGCGATAAAAAAGAATCAGTAAAACTGAGTATACCAAAATATCATAGAAAAGTTGGAGAACAAGAAAAATTATTAGAACTTGGAACAACTGTTAGATATTTATTAGAACCAGGTGAAGAAGAAGATGAAAAAAGAAGAAGAGCTACAGATGCGATATGGAGCTTGACTAAGCATACTATTGTTAGAATAGTGGTATTGAAAAAACAACCAGTGCGTTTTTGGGTAAATGATGTTAAGAGAAGTTTTGTTAGAGAGGAATTGCAAGTGATTAAGCAAGAGGAGTAGTTTCTCTTTGTGAACGTTCTGCTATAATATCGTCAAACTCTTCTTTTGTAACTACTTCATCAGATAAAGCATCAGTTATTTTTGAAATAAATTCTGTATTAGAATTGAGAGTAAATCTTTTTCTTTTATCTATTTCAACTAAAATCCCATCAACTGCCATTAGCATTGCTGTTAGAGCTGAGAGAACTGAGACTACATTAGTTATATCTGGATGTGTGTGAATATGGGTTGTAGAAACTGTAACTCCTAAAGCTACTACTATGTTTACTATTTTAATTATATATCTTACTCTTGTTAAATTTTTTAGACATGATCTAACTTTAACGTTATATGCAACTACTTCATCATATCTTTGAAGAGCAAACTTTTTCCTTAAATCTGCCGTTTTCCTATAATTATTTAAATTTTTCAAACCCATCCTGGATATAAATCTTCTTCATAATCTGGAGAATCCATATAATTAATGAAAACAGAACTAACTTCATAGCTACGATCATTAAGATAAGAAATGAATTCTTCAATATCTTCACATGTTTTTGGATGTCTTGGTTTTAATCCGTTAGATTTTTCAGCAACTGCAGTTTTTAATCTTCTGATATAATCTTGATATTTTTCTCCAACTTGTCTGCTAAATATTTCATTACTCATTTCTATATAACATAAAAAAGATGTTTAAATCAAATTATATTAGAGTGCGATAGGATAAACAACGAAGTAGGCGAAAACACTATGCCGAGCGACAGCGAGTCTAGTGTCGAGCGAGTAGATTGGTTTTGAACGTTATAGAGACTTGGGTCTCAGACGAAGACACTCGATCGAGCGACAGCGAGATTGAGGGTCGAGGCTGAGCCCTAGGCTCTATAACGTTCAAAACATATCTACTGGCTTAGCGCTCATTTGCAGGAACATGCGGCACGACGTAGCACGCGCCCGCTTTGACGGGTACGAACACACGTGCCTGGCGTCGTCGAGCGGGACCGAACTTCCGCGGGACCAAACTGTACAGCTCGCCGCTAGAAACCATCATTCCAATCCATCCATTCCTCTAATTATACTGAGTTGATTTTATTTTAATAGAGCATGAACTTCATTTAATCACATATATATATATATCTGTATTCTTAATTGTACATTCGTCAATATTGGTGGGGAATGTCCTAACCCGGGGGGGGAATGTCTGGGGGGGAAATGTCCTAGGGTCCACCGGGGAAATGTCCCGGGGAAACGTCCGGGGGGAAATATCCTACAACCGAGCGTGCCAATAGGCGGGACGGCTACCTTTTCCTTTCCTTTGCCTTCATTCAGGACTCGCTGTCCTTAATTATCCTGCAGCATAACGCAGCGGCTCGTCGGGTCCGTCGTCCACGGCGTGACTGCCACCTCACCTCACTTCCGTCTGAGCTGCACTGGCTCCATATTAATAAAATTGCATTATTATAATACGGCAATTTTATTAAATATATTACCTGGGTACACCAGCATTCTTTTTCCTTTCCCTTATTCTGAGAATTTTAAAGCCATTCACGAGACGACTGTGAAAAGCATCAATTGATTGCTTTCGTGAATGTAGCCACTGTATTAATTTAATTTTCTTAACAGTTCATTATAAAAACAACCGAAGACCGTGATTGTGATTACTAACGGCTGTTAAATTGCGCATTACTTCAAAGTTTTTTATTATTTAAATAAATTGTAATATTAAAATCTTGCTTTAGACAGAATATGACTTTTTATTACAGATGTGAAATTTTTTTTGTTTTTTATTTATCGAAATAGTCGTGCCCCTCCCCCAACCTTCGCGCCCAGCTGTCCACGCCCAGTCGTCCGAGCCCAATTATCCTAGAACCATGTGTGGGGCCTCACAGTCTGCAGAACTGATCTGATCAGGTGCTTTTCCATTGTGTAAACTCATATCCGGTTGGGGAAGCTCCTCGAGTCACTTCTTCATCGGCATGGCCACTTCTCCGTCGTGAATTTATGTATGGCCAGTGGCGAGACGAATGACGTAAGGAAAGTTGATGAGGCTCCTTACCTGCCAGCTGGCACCATTGAGATAAGCCGTCGAGATGAGGGCTCACGTGATTTTGTACTGTGGGGTGGCAAAGCGCTTCTGGCCGAAGTGTGCGCTTAGAAGGTGTGGATGAACATTGAACAATTGCGGAAGGATTCTTCTACCGTTATTTTCCCACAGAAAAGTACATTATAAGCAGGCCGCTCAGCTAACCAGCCGATCGTCATTGCGGTTTCATTGATGCATGTATCTCACCATGCCATCGCGGGTGACTGCCTCGAGTCGAGCCCTCCAACAACTACTAGTAACAATTATATTAGTAACACATTTTATATAGCACCCTCAGAGAACTTAATCTCTTTCTAGGCACTTCACGTTTGCTGCAAAGGAAGCACGATCGAATGGTTAGTGGTAGCTATCTCAGCTACTGCAAGCATAACATGTTTAGGGGTGACATGCACCAGGTCAGCATGCAAATATGATTATTAGCAGTATGCACAATGAGCAATACTGAGTAGCAGGTGATTAATACGGCAGCAAGTACATCTGGATAAACAGTAGTCCGATTCAAAGAATACTGAAGAACGATGCGTCATCTCTTCCAAGCCAGTACCTGATCTCATAGTATCAGAAGGCCAGCGAGGGCAATTGAAAGGCAACGAGAATCTGATGTCAATTCAATTACAGAATAACTTTGCCAGAAGTCAGCTAGAGCAACAACAGTTTTCCAGCTACATATTAACAGTGAAAGTACAAACCAAGGGAATAGTCACTCTGGACGAGCCTACACACGTCTGGCGTTCGATGGCTGAAATACATCTATGTATCCGTACGTATCCACAGGTTACATAAGCCATGCTCTCAATGAGTGTCACTGCTTCTAGCTGATTTAACAGCCTCGTCTTTATAGCGACGGAAGAGCCTTTACGGCTATCACCACCGCTTGCTGCGGCGATGAAGGATCGCTCACCGTAAGATTCGAACCCACAACATCGGGACCGAGGTCGTGAAAAGCAAGCCCCTTACCTAGTGAGCCATCATGGCTCACCGCTTCGTCACTGTTTCCTGCCTTCTGAAAGCTCTGTGACGAAGAAGCAGTAGCGTGGGCTAAAATAATAATGTGCCTTACAGCTGAAATGATGCACCCAAAGTGTGGCCAGCCATGCTGAGATTCACATCATGCGATGTTCCTGTTGGATATCTTGAGCCAATATATCGCTATACGGTGGTAGCTCTGTACAAAGCCATAGCTCCGGAGGGGCCAGACCCAGGAGCCTGACGAACAATAATAATATTAATAATAATAATGCTCTTGATAAAGCGCCCTCAGAGAACTTAATTTCTCTCTCTAGGCGCTTTATATTTGCTGCAAAGGGAAATGCAATTGAATGGTAAGTAAAATCATGCTTGATAAACAAACAAAATGAATTACATGGTTAGGGGTGACATGCACAGGGTCAGCATGCAAATGTGGTTATTGGCAGCATGCACAGTGTCAGCACGCATAAGCACATCAAGGACGAATCACAGGGACCCACTAAATGCTGTCCTAAATAGGTGTTTTTAAGTTCATTTTTAAGACATCACCAAGAGGGGGAGTATAAACCGTGAAAAGAACCGGACCTAGCACGGAGCCCTGAGGTTCGCCAAATTTCAGAGGTACTTCAGATGATCTTTGTTCATTCACGTCAATACTCTGGAGTATCCCACTGAGATAGGACCTGAACCATTGCAGAGCAGTGCCAGTGATGCCCAGGCGAGATGAGAGGTGCTCTAGAAGAACTTGGTGATCGATGGTTTCTGAAGCTGCCGAAAGATCGAGCAAAACAAGCAGAGACACTCTACCCATGTCTGCATTCCTAAGTAGGTCGTTGTACACCCTAAGCAATGCTGACTCTGTGGAGTTCTTTTTAAATGTGGTCAGGTCAGGGGATGTTCTGACGCAGGTCGAGAGGGAGAACCAGGCTTTGGGAGCATACGAACTAAATGCACGGTCTCCAAAGGATGTGAGGTTTTGACAGGGTATTTGTAGACTGTTGGATTCCGAAAAGCGGGTGGTGCGATGCTTGGCCTGATGGGGAAGTATATCTGAGAGATATGCTGGAGCCAAAGAATGAAGTGACCTAAAAGTGAGCGACAAAACCTTGAAGTCAATCCGTTGCTTGACTGGTAGCCAGTGCAGGTCGGCGAGAAGTGGTGTAATGTGGCAACTGCGACGCTCACGACAGACAAGCCTAGCTGCAGAGTTTTGCACCAGCTGCAATCGCCTGATCGCACATGCTGGTAGGCCAGTAAGCAGTGAGTTGCAGAAGTCGAGACGAGATGTCACGAATGCATGGGCCAACTTGGACTTAGTATCCTTATCTAAACAAGCCCGAATTTTAGCAATATTATGAAGCTGGAAATTGGCAGATTTGACCGAAGAGCTGATATGGTCGTTTAACGAGAGGTCGCTTTGAAATATGACACCTAGATTTCGAGCTGATTCGACAGGAGATATGCTGGCAGAGCCAATTTTGAGTGTCAGCCTTTCCAATTTGTGAATCACACTGGGTTTGCCCATAACTAGTAAGTTAGTTTTGTCATCGTTTAGTTTTAGAAAATTCGCTGCCATCCATGTGCGGATGTCATTAATGCATGCAGCAAGTGAGTTTAGAGAATTTGTGGTGCTCGAAGGCTGGGAGGGATCAAAGCAAAGGTACAACTGAGTGTCATCCGCATAGAAGTGAAAGCCTAGATTGTGCTTGGCAATCACATTAGCAAGAGGCAGAGTATAAACCGTGAAAAGAACCGGACCTAGCACTGAGCCCTGAGGTACTCCATATTTCAGAGGTACTTCAGATGATCTTTGTCCATTCACGTCAATACTCTGGAGTCTCCCACTGAGATAGGACCTGAACCACTGCAGAGCAGTGCCAGTGATGCCCAGGCGAGATGAGAGGCGCTCTAGAAGAACTTTGAGATCGATGGTATCAAAAGCTGCCGAAAGATCAAAACAAGCAGAGACACTCTACCCATGTATGCATTCCTAAGTAGGTCGTTGTATACCCTAAGCAATGCTGACTCTGTGGAGTGATTAGCTCTAAAGCCGGACTGGAACTTACTAGCAAGGTGTGAGGTTTCGATATGAGTTCAGCTGGTCCACCACGACCCGTTCCAGTGTCTTTGATAGGAATGGTAGAAGGGAGACTGGGTGGTAGTTGCTCAAGTTCTCTTGGTCTAGTGTCACTTTCTTGAGAAGTGACCTGACTACAGCTTTTTTGAAAGGTGCTGGGACATGACCTGAGGCTAATGACATATTAATTATGTTAGTTATGCATAGCAGCAGCAGATGAATGCAACGTAGGAGCAGGACAGTGGGAATAGGGTCCAGAGGATTTGTCTTCTTTGATTGAGATACGAACTTTAGGACTAGATCACTAGTGACCTGCTTAAATGCAGACATTGAGGTGCAGCCAGGAACCGAGGAACAGCATTCTAGTGGGGAGGTTGTCATCGCAGGGATGGATTCTAGTGGGGAGGTTGTCATCGCAGGGATGGATTCCCTGATATTGTCTATCTTCTGCACAAAGAATCGAGAGAAGCGATCGGCTAGATCATCACAAGGATCATCAGGTATGGAGCTAATCTGGGAACGGTTGAGATGGTTTATTGTCGACATCAGCATTTTTGGATTGTGCATCTGTGATTCAACAATGTTTCTATAGAAGCTAGACTTGGCCTTTGCTAGGATCGATTGGTACGACCTACAGTAGTCTTCATATGCTTGCCGATGGACAGTTAGTCCGGATCTTTTGTATGCTTTTTCAAGCTTTCGTTTAGTAGACCTGTCTAGTTTAATGTATGTGGTAAACCATAGGCCGTCTGAGCGGGGGGGGGGGGGGGCGAACAGTGCGCTTTGTCAGAGGTGCAAAGTCGTCGAGCGTGTCAGCAAGTGTCGTGTTGTAGCTATCTACCAATGATGACAGATCGGAGGGAGGACTGAGCAACTGAGGTGAAGCAGATATTCTCGCACGGTCAGCATCGATGTCAAGGGTCTTGAGGTTTCGCGATTCACAGGTTATTTTAGAGGATGTGGGCACACACTGTAGATTGAATGAGATCTGCATGTGGTCAGATAAGCATGATTTGGTAATAATTGGTGATGACAAAGTGCAGTTGTATGAGAAAATCTGGTCGAGTGTGTGACCCTTGATGTGGGTAGGGCCATGCACATGAGCCACAAGAGACAATGAGTCAGGCAATGCACGAAATTCGGTGCTGAAAGCGTCAGATAAGTTATCAAAGTGAACGTTGAAATCACCCATTACGAGGAAGGATTGATTTCTTGCACACAGAATCGAAATGAGATCAGAGAAATCTGAGATAAAGGAGGATTTGGTACCTGGTGAGCGATAGACTACTGCCACTATCGGTAGCTTGTTCGATTACTAGTATGTTCGATTACTAGTATTCGATTACTAGATTGTATCGATTGCTAGTCGTGGTAGTCCCAGTTAATTTAACGTGCAAATGTATCGAACTGGCTTTGCAATATTGAACACATAGGTCTTGTTTGCTTATGTTCAGGTCAAGGCAGCCATGTAGTCTTGTTCACTTTCGCTCGAGGAAAAGTCGTCTGCTTGTAGTGCTGCTTCGTAACCATTTTGGCCATGTCCTGTTTTTGGCCGGCCGGCCCTGGAGTAGCTAGTGAGTAGCTTTTCGGTTCTGCTGAAATTTATTAGCAGGGGCTCACTAGGCAATGTACCAACTCCACGTCGGTTAGACAGAACGGCTGGCAAGACCTACGGCCTATATACAAAAGCCTAGGTGTAAAGCTCTCGGTCAAGTACTGAGAGTGACGGCAGGCAAATCACGCCCATGCAGTGTTCTGAGTCAAGCAGAAATGTGGGCAACAAAAAAACTCATACGCAAGAATTCACACGCAAAGCAAAGCAGCTTTGGCTTTGTCCACTGGAGTAGGTCGAAGCCCGGCGGGCGGTCTGAGCAGAAGACATATTTTGGGCACGACTATAAAATATCTTTGTGGAGGATATGGCACACATCAGCATAGAAAATGGCATGATATCGACAGATTAAATGGCACATACAAGTAATAATAATAATTTGATCTCTGAATGTTTTTTAATAGTCGTCTCGCCATTCAGTGCTCCAAATTAAAATCTGCTGGCGATCTCGCCTACAGTTCGTGCTCATGCAGAGCCTGGGGCTTGCTTTCAGCTTCTGTCACAGCCTGCAATGTCTTTGGTTGATTTAAGTCTGAGCTAAAGCCTCACCTGCTCGGTTCAGCCGTCTGTGGTGTCCCAGCAATACCACGGGGACCTACTAATCGGTGGCCCTGAGTGTCTTTTCGCATGCACTGGTATGCTTGTCTAAGCATGATTCCTGTGCGTTTTGACAAGCTTGTCTAAGCATGGTGTAGGACTTATCATTTACAGGTGGTTTTTGTTGCTCTTGCAAGACTTGAAAAGTGCCTTGATTTAAATCAAAAGAAATAATAATACTTGGACACACGTCGGTCTCACCTCCAGATTACGTTGCAACCGATGGCAGTGGAAAAAGCAACAGAAGCCGACAGCTGCAGCCGTTCTATTCTCCTTGACCAGGGTAGATACCACGATGTACAACAAGTGCATCAAGCCTGCTGTACGAAGCTCTGACAAGAGTGCCCAGCTGATCCAGAAATGCAAGCAAATCAAAATCGAAGCTTTAAATAAAAACACTCGCAGCAGCTGCGACTGTGCAGAGTCGCCATTCAAGTCAATCAATATATAAAATTATAGGACATCACAACAGCCCTGAAGCACGATGTTTTCTCTTCGTAAAAAGCAGATAAATACGCACACAT
Organism: Cristatella mucedo; assembly: GCA_009760855.2. Lineage (NCBI taxonomy): Eukaryota > Metazoa > Bryozoa > Phylactolaemata > Cristatellidae > Cristatella > Cristatella mucedo. The sequence goes on from WPIO01000176.1 coordinate 23,708, forward strand.
TTCGCTTTCACGTACTTAAGGAGCGTAATTTTTGAGCTCGCGGCTGCGTCGCACTAGTTTACGAATGGCCGTGGCACTGTGGCAGCACAGTCGACCCCTGGTGGCCACAAGGGCGACACTAATACAAGACGTCGCAGAACTGAGGAGCTGGTGGCTGGCGGCCGCCGTGAGCATTTGATGTAGTGGAGAGCGCCGGCACCGGTCTGCGGCCTGCTATATACATATATATATATATATATATATGTATAGAGAGAGAGAGAGCTCGGCAGAGGAAAAGCTGAGCTGCCTGAGCATGCCTAGCGGATCCGGCGTTACGTCATACTGAGTCATCTTTGATGTTTTTGCAAACGACGAAATGACGAGAGGCAGGCGCCCGTGGGTGGCGGCACGCTCGCTCGCCGTTGTCGACGACGACGAAGAGGAGGCGGAGCTCGGACCGATTTGCATCTACGATGCCTTGTCGGTGCCAATCGGTGTTGCCGGGCAACACTTGGCATCGCCCAGCCCCCAGGCGCCCTACCGCCCTTACGTCAGCGAGCCCGTCAGGAAAAAAGGCTAGTCAGATCGTCGAGCGTATTGAGGCTGCTGTTGCTACTGCTCTGCGCTGCTGCGGCCAGTTGCTGCTGCAACGCCATCTGCTGCTGGCCGGGCTGCAGTAGGCCCACGGCTGCTGCTGCTGCTGCGGCACCGGCACCCATGCTCTGCTGAGGCAGCTGCTGCCCAGATGCTGCAGACTGCTGCTGCTGCAGCAGCAGCTGCTGCCCCACGGCAGCCGGAAGACCGACGGTGCCGAGCTGAGCCTGCAGCAAAGGCGTCTGACCGAGGTTTTGCTGCTGCTGTTGCTGCTGCAAGAGACGAAACATCCGTGGCGTCGGCAGAAGCTGTGCGCGCGGCTCATAGAGGGTCAATCGCCAAGTCGAGACAATCGTCGCTTACTCAGCGACGCGGGCACGAGCGCTCCAGCCGAAAGTAAGAGAGGCCGCGCCCAGCCCAGCCGGGGCACAGCAGGGCCGCCGCCCGCTCACCTGCAGCATCTGTCGCAGCTGGTCGCTCTGTGTCGAAGGCTGCTGCGGCGCCAGCACCTGGCGGATGCCGACGGCGTGCGAGTGTTGGCCTGCAGAACGCACGACGGGGACGGGACATTACAGAGATGTGATACTTTAATGGGGACACTTGATATTTGCGATATGGAAATGAGAACCAGGACGGCAGTACAGTGTGCGCACGCACACTCGTGGAGGCAACGAGGCATCGGCTGCCACGGCACTTGCTAGTGCCTGTAGCACGGGAGTGAGCAGGCAAACCCGCTTCACTCCGAACTACCGCCACCCGTCACCACCACAGTATCGGCTGGCGCTAACGAGCGAGAGCAGTGTTTGGGCATCCCCAGTCGCAAAGGTCCTACCCGGTCAACGAGAGTAAGCCTGGGCTTGGAGCGCTAGTTCGTGCATATCGTGCATGCGTAGCGAAGCAGAGAAGCGAGGAAGGCTCTCGATTCTGCTGCTGCTGCTTCTGCAAAGACTTTATGACCCGGGTGGTCTGTTCGAATCGTGCAGCAGGCTATATTGCGATCCTCTAACTCGACCTCGATGCGAGTGGAGGAGAGAGCCACTAAGGGCTCTTCTGCCGCGATAAAAAACAAGGCTGCCACTCTATCGGCCGGCCTTGGCTTTACAGCGTGCACTTACCGAGCATGCGCTGCTGGTATTGAAACTCCATCGCCGTGGACTTGTCCAGCTGCTGCCTCAGTGACTGTATTTTCTGCTGCAATGGGGAACAGCGCGGACCGCGTGCCAAAAGCGCTTGCCGATTGCGTGCGCGACGTCTCGAGGCATCAGCTCCGACTCTCCCAACTGATCCTGGGGGGGCACCGATTGCAGGGCCATCGATCGCAAGGGGGCCAACGATCGCGAGGGGGCTACCGGTCGCGGGGAGGGGGGGGGGGCTCGGAGCTCACTCACCAGGTTCGCTTGTCGTTCAGCAGCGATCAAGTGCACCTTCAGCAGCAGAAAGCAAGCCGGTCAGCAACAATCGAGCACCAAGAGGCAACAAGAGGCAACAGCGGGGCGGGCTCAGTGGGCTGTGGCAGCGGTGGCTGCTGCTGCCTGCATGTATGCACGCGTGCAGGGCCGCACACGCGAGCACGACTCTGGCGTGAGGAGCACCAGTTCAAACGGGTGGCCACAGCCACATTTATCTCAGGCAACGAACGCCCTCGAAACGAGCAGCCGCCATGACGGCACTTTCGCACTGGTACACAAGGTCGGTCATCCGAGGGTCTGCCTCGAGCGATCAGCGCTCGATTGCTTACCCCGCACTTGTTGGTAGGCCGTGAGATAGACAATAGGTTACAGCACACACACACACACGCACGCACGCGCACACACGCACGCACGCGCACACACACACACACACGGGAGCAGCAGCCAGCAACGCTCGGAGCAAATGCGCTGGAGAGCAACGTGAGCCGCCATGTAAACCCACCTGTGGAGCTTGCTGTGGAGCTTGCTGCAATTGCTGCTGCTGCGGCTGCAATTGCTGCTGCTGCTGCTGCAATTGCTGCTGCTGCTGCTGCAATTGCTGCTGCGGCTGCAATTGCTGCTGCTGCTGCAATTGCTGCTGCGGCTGCAATTGCTGCTGCTGCAATTGCTGATGCTGCAATTGCTGCTGCTGTGGCAGCCCGGCAGCACTGCCGTTAGAGAAAGCCACAAGCGTGGGCTGCTGTGGCTGCTGCGTCGGAGGTTGCTGCGCGTGCATCATTCCTGAAGGCTGCTGCTGCTGAAGCTGTGGCTGCTGAAGGAGCTGCTGGTGGATTTGCAGCATCCCTGGTTGCTGCTGCAGTTGGAGCTGCTGATGCAACTGCTGCTGCTGCTGCTGCTGGACCAGAGCACTGCCGGGCTGCACAGAGCCCAGGGGTTTCATCCCCATGCTAGGCTGCATGGCCGCACCAAGCGGTGGCGGTTGAGGTTGCTGCTGCTGCATACCTCGTAGCTGCAGGGCAGAAGAGAGACAGAGGGAGAGAGCATAAGATCGACAGTCATCCGAAGCAGCATGCACTCAGAGCACAACACCGGAGAAAGCACCACCTTGCTCGATCCAGCTTAGACCACTGCAAAAAGGTAAAAAAAAAACAAAAACAAGCACACAACTCATTATCAACATTCTAACACGGTTGCGCTACTCAAACATAAGCAAATTGCCACGGTGTGGGCAAGGGCCATCCCACACAATGCAGTGCGCATGCGTACCAGTCGGATAACACATCCTTTGCTAGTTAAGAAAGAAATATGTATAGCTGGCCGCTTAGACGGACGTTGGTGGGGGGCCCAGATGAAACTGTGAGCTACAAGGCTTGAGCGCAGCTAACAAACATATAAAATCATATCCGTGGAAGCAATAGGTCTCGTAACTTCCTAAATGCAGAGCACTAGTCAATGCTATGCATTTCCAACACTAGCTCTTATTTTCCAATCAATATATCGATGCTGCAAGTTTGGACTGTTATACTAGCTTGTGTAATTCGTCGTTAGGCTTTTAGGTAATAGATAGAGGCTACAAGTTGCTGACTTGCACCGACGGGCCTCTGACTAACAACCCAATCGCTGTACATTGTCAATCCACACAGTCGATCCTGCTATCATCAGAATTCGTGACCGGGACTTAGCTTTGCTGTTTTGCAGTGTTGCATAATACAGCCCTACTGGGTGTGACAACGGTTATCTCGTGTACGTGCAATCCCGACCAGATGTTAATGAGCCGAATGGCTAGCAGTACATACTCAGGAAATTAATTTCAGCATTACAATGATAGAGCTCGAATAAGTGACAGGTCCTAAGCAGACAGGTACATTTTCCAAGCTCACGGTTTAACAGCTACCTGACGGCAACAGATATGATCTTGAAGACTATTTTTTGCCCAAGCTTCTGAATAGACAACATTTTCTAAACTCTCGGTTTAACAACCAATATTAGCCAAATAAGAACAATAGCACTAACAAATAAAGCACTTGCATAGCGCCCTTAACAGAACTAAATCTTTTTCCATACATTTTACGAATGCTCGAATGGAAGCATTATAAATAATTAGTTATAATATGCACAGCTTCAGCATGCATAAGCACACCAAGAATAAAAATACGAGCTGAGCAAAAGCTGTGAAGAAAAGTGGCTTTTTGCTTATGTCAAGTCAAGGGTGTCATGGCGTCAGGCTTCATCAATGTATCTCTATTTACAAGCAGCTGTTAAGCACATAGAGAATGGAACATATCCATTCAAAAACCATAAGCTTCTTGCCACCAAAGGCTTGATATAGTAATACTACTAGCTGATTTAACAACCTCTTTTGTATAGCGACAGAAGAGCCTTTACGGCTATCTCCACTGCTTGCAGGGGCGATAAAGAATCGCCCAGTGCAGGATTAGAACCCACGACCTCGGTGGTGAAAAGCAACCCCTTCACCTAGACATAACTTGGTCAAAAAACAACACTGCCATGACAAACCAAGTGATCACACGTCAATGACTCGGTACCTTCTCTTTTTTATAGTTGTTGACAGCCGAGCGCAGCTCCAGCAAGAAGCCGGCTTGATTGTGGGGAACAAGCCCAATCAGCTGAGGCGTCATGCTTGGTGCCTCAGCCTTTCGAAAGAGGATCACCATTATTCTGTACTCCAGCTGAGAGTCGTTCAAGCTGATGCACGCTGCCTGCACGAGGAGAACAGAAAGAAGTGACACGTAAAACTGCAACAGCCAGACTGACTCTGCAGATCAGTCCTCGATCTTGATGATGGTGCTGACACTATAGGCCGGCCGGCGACAAACCACGGACAGCAGCCGTAAAACGAGATGGAGCCGAGAATCGGCAGACGAAATCAACTTCCTCTGTACATAGCGCCCGATGTGGGTGGGAGAGTCACTCCTTTTGCTCATCGCTGAGCGACAGACAAGGGCCCAAAGTGGGACTGGGTACAGCTTAATATTAAATGACAATTATTTCATTCGGAGTTTTAGCGAGTTTTATGGCTACTCACTACAGCCCTGCCAGAACGCAGGGCCTCGGCATGGGCGGACGAACGGTGGCTTGGTTGCCGGCAAGGTCGGCCGACGCGGCAGGCGGATGGACAGACAGACATAGATAAAAGAGACGGAGGTGGCGATAAGCTGGCCATGCGGCTGATCCTTCTCTGTCCGGCAACTGCCCAGTTTGACAAGCCAGCTACTCACCGAAAGCAAGGGCAGCAAGGGCTCACGCTCTCGCTCAAGAAGCAGGGGTAGCAAACGATTCGTTGATCGACTGGCAAGGAGGTGTCTCTACTAGGGAAACAAGAAGGGACACCCTCTCCCACAGAAGGCGTCTCATTTGCTCACTTCATGCAGAAGCGGTCAGTCACTGTGAGGCGAGGTACTGCCACTGACTGAGGCCCTACACATGGATCATGCTCATCCGGTTAGCCAGAGACCGGCCATGTTAACTAGGCCTTCTGCCGGCCATCCGGTGGCCGATACTAGGAGTCTGGTGGTAACCTACTTTCGAATTTTGGGAAAAAATCCTGAACGGACGGTCGAACTCACTGCCGGGAGAGACTTTCCAAAGTGTTGAACCAACCACTCCGGGTATAAACGAATGTAATAAATTGAACTCTTTTCTCGTACTCTCAACGAACAATCCAGCTCTATTTTTTTAATCAGAAAACGTAGTTAGATGGTACCGGGTTCTAACTGCTCCATTGATTCTTAACATCGCCACGAACTGTGTCTGGCCTGGCAAAGGCAGCAGCAAATTTCTGATGAGCCAAATCTTAATCAAACCGTGAAGAAGTGCACGAAATTGTAATCGGCATACATTTTTCGAGTGTGAGATACTTGGTACCTACAAACAAAATCACTTTGCATTATTCAGATGGCTCTACAACAACATGTCCATCATGACTGTTTGTGAACCCAATTGGAAACTGCCCAACAAGCCCATTTGCATGCTTTTAATACATGTATGATTTAAAGGAGCATACAAAATTTGCTATAAATATTATTTGATGCAAACACTATCCCACATCAAACTCTGCAATGTTTGAGGATTTGTCACGATTCCCAGGATGCGAGGATTTCATGGGCCATCGCTCTAGGAAGAAGCTATGGTCGTCGTTACATAACTGGATTTGCAGCAGGTTTATGCCGGTTGGCCTACACTAAATAAATGTACTGTAGCACAACAGGGAGGTCTTGGCTTAAATCTTCAGCCTAAACTGTGAGGCATAATGGCTATTTTTGGCTGCTCTACAGAACTGATGTACAGTGATCCATGATGTACGATGGTCTAAATGTGAGAAAACTCGGGAGCAAGATCTTCGGTGACTGTTGCAACTAGCTCCAGATCCTGCACATAGATAGGAATAGTGACTATTCGTGGAGGCGGTCGTCTGAATAAACTGTAAACGTCAAGCAATTTTCGAACAGGTCATTCGAATTAGGAGCTCTAGTCGTTAAAGTATCCTTCACTCCTTCAAGGGATTTAAAGAATAATGCTTTTAACTCACTGCAGAGTGTAAAATTCTTCCAAGATGTAGCACCTTGTCCGTGCTAAGGCTTACACACCCTTCGTATTAACCCAACTGTAAGTGGCTAGTCTGTCGATCTACCTAATAACAAAAAAAGGCAAGTCGAGATAATAATAATAATTATTATTATTATTATGCACTTGATAAAGCACCCTCAGAGAACTCAATCTCTCTCTAGGCGCTTTACATTTGCTGCAAAGGGAAATGCAATTGAATGGCGAGTAATATCATGCTTGATAAACAACATGAATAACATGGTTAGGGGTGACATGCACAGGGTCAGCATGCAAATGTGGTTAGTGGCAGCATGCACAGTGTCAGCACGCATAAGCATATCAAAGACGAATCACAGGGACCCACTAAATGCTGTCCTAAATAGGTGTGTTTTTAAGTTCTTTTTAAATGTGGGGATGCACTTGCCTGTATAACCAAGTACATAAAAAGCATTTCTGCTGCTTTGTTTCTACATTCACTCAAAGCACTAGTTGTAATTCAGCTAAATGGCTTCATGGTTTGGGGCAATATGGCCGGCCAGCGGATTCACCTGGACCAGGCTACAGCCACGTGATCAGCAGCCCATGCAGCAATAGTTAGAGCAGTACTGAACGAACCAGGATGCCACATGCTGGCTGTAACTTCCTAATTGCACGCCCTGCAGAGTGTAACCTCTGCATCCCATCCTTAAACTGCTACCGAGGTCAATCACAATTGCTTAATAATAATAATAATACATTTGTATAGTGCCCTCAGAGAACTGAAGCTCTTTCTAGGCACTTGACAGATGCTCGTGCAGGAAGACCACACACCACGCCACTCTGCAGCATCACAGTAGTGGCACATCAGACGCATCAGAGGCATCAGCATCATCAGGAGCAAGAATAGCAGGCTGGTCACCACGAGGCAGCCCTTTCATAGCACATACTCCTAGACACGCATGTTCCACAGTATCACTGAGGGCCTGCACGAGACGTTTGCACTGTCGTTTGTACATGTGCACTACAATGGCCTAAGTCCTATCTCATCGGGACACTCCAGAATATTGACGTGAATAAAAAAAACAAGATCATCTGCTGAGGAATCACTGAAGTATGTGGGTCCCTCAGCGCTCAATACTTGGTTCGCTTCTCTTCACTGTCTATACTCTCCCTCTTGCCGATGTGATCACCTTGCACAATCTAGGCTTTCAAATATATATGCAAATGACACTCAATTGTACCTTTGCTTTGATCCCTCACAGCCCTCCAGCTCGACGAACTTTCTCAACTCCCTTGTTTCATGTATTGCTGCCATCCACACATGGATGGCAGCAAACTTTCTCAAATTAGATGAAGACAAAACCAACTTACTAGTTAAGGGAAAACCAAGAAATAAAACCAAGAAAACCAAGAAAAAGGAAAAGCCAAACTCAAAAATTGGGAAGCTTGATGCTCAAAATCGCTTCAGCCAGCATATCTTCTATTGCATCTGCCCGAAATATAATAGTCCTTTTTTAAAAGTGACCTTTTACTAGACGAACACATCAGCTCCACAATGAAGTCTGCCAACTTTCAGTTAAATAACGTGGCTAAAATTCGGACTTGGTCAGACAGGGATAATACATATAATTAGGTCGATGCATTTGTAGCATCCCGACTCGACTTCTGCAACTCAATGCTTGCTGGTCCACTGGCCTGTGCAATCAGGTGCTTACAGCCACTGCAAAACTCTGCAGCTAGGTTTTTCTGTCGTGAGCGGCGCAGTTGCCACATCACACCGCCTTTTGCCGACCTGCAATGGCTCTCCATCAAGCAGGTCTACCTCGTATGAACTTCGAATCCTTTGGAAACTGTGCCTTTAGCTCCAATGCTCCCAAAGCCAGGAACTCATTCCCGACCTGACGTCACGACATTCCATAAATTAATATTTAATAGAAGCTAAAAACGCAACTATTTGCCAATTAATTTAGGACCTTGTGGTTCGTTCTTTGTGTGCATATGCATGCTGACACTGGGCATGCTGTCACTAACCATTTTGCATGCTGACCCCTTGTACGTCACCTCTAACCATGTTATACTTGTTGACATTGTGACATGCTACCACTAACCATAAGATCATGCTTCCTTTACAGCACATGTAAAGTTCCTAGACAAAGAATAAGTTCTCGGAGGGCACTAAACAAATGTATTACTATTATTATTGTTATTATTATTATTATTATTATAGGTTCTCTGGCAAAAAGTGAGCTGTAGCATCGACATTGTCTGCATGTAGCTAATAGAACGTTCTGTTTGGGGCGCAATTAGCCCTGACAGCACACGAATGCTCGGGCAACTGCTGCTCGCACAACCAGCTACAGAAGTGCAGAGCAATGCCCAAGCTGAGCATTGCACACAGTGACCGACTCTGAACGGCTGCAGAGCTTACCGATTCCCCGGTGGCAAAGTGAGCGGCAGTGAGGTTCTTGAGCACGGCCAGCGGCTCTGCGTTCACGGTCACCTTATGGCACTGGCCCAAATAGGGGCGCATGTTGGAACTCCTGATGATGGCCAGGGGAACTGCATGCATCACCAGCTGCTGTGGCCACTGCTGGAGGCTCCTGAAAGCACCGATTTGCACTGCACGGTCAAAATCGGCAACCTGGCCTGCTTCTAGGAATATAGCTGTAAGGACGGGCCGGCCACCATTTGGCAGTGATGCCAACATGACTTCACCGTTTGCCCTTGCTACACTCAGGCCACAGAGAGTGGGACCGAGAACGAGCGAGCGAGAGCGAGAAGAGAAGAGTGAAAAAGCGAGAGCTAGAGAGAAAGAGAGAGCAAGAGGTTGAGAAAGAGGAAGAGAGAGAGAGAGGGGGGAAGTGAGTGAGAGAAAGAGAAGTAACGAGAGAGAAAGCAAGCAAGAGAGAGCACGGGAGAGAGAGAGAGAGAGCAAGAGAAAGGGAGCGAGAGAGAAAGAGTGAGAGACAGTTGGAGCTAGAAAGAGAAGCGAGAGTAGACAAGATAGCAAGAGAAACTGACAGGGAGGCAGTGAGCAAGATAGTGTGCGTGTGCGCACATGAGTGCAGCTGTGAAAGGGAGAAAGAGAAAAAAAAAGCAGCGAGACAGCAGGGCTGGTCACAAAGCTATCTGCTTTCGATGCACAGATCGTGGCAGTGTGGCATGCTGGCACTGTGATAGCACGTACAGATCGCCTTCCGTGATCACGAAGCGGGCAGCCAGGGTGTACGTTGACTCAGCGTTTGGATCACCGAGTGTGTTACGCCTCTCTTTGTATTCCAGCGAACCTGCCGACGTTAGGTGTGGTAGTATCAGACAAGATTACCACAGCAACACACGACCATTCAAACCGACACATGCCAAGTGAGCAACTCATGAAGTATCCGAAGCACGGATCATGGATGCAGTGCTTGAACCGGAAGCTCGTCAAAGCAGAGCACTGGCACAATGCAGTGCTGCTAGCAGCAGCAAGGCTAAGGGTCGTAATAACCCATGAGATAAGGTGCTCTCTCTCTCTCTCTCTCTCTCTCTCTCTCTCTCTCTCTCTCTCTCTCTCTCTCTCTCTCTCTCTCTCTCTCTCTCTCTCTCTCTCTCTCTCTCTCTCTCTCTCTCTCTCTCTCTCTCTCTCTCTCTCTCTCTCTCTCTCTCTCTCTCTCTCTCTCTCTCTCTCTGTGTCTGTCTCTCTCCGCCTCTTTTTTTTCTGTCTCTCTTAATCATCAAACCGGGCACTAGTCGATCTGATTCGTATACACATTTAGACGGTAGGCTAGCCTAGCAATACAGCATTAATTAGCTATTGCGACTTGGAGCCATTACCCCCTCCCCAGGATAGTCGATCTGATGCATCTGTATTCCAGAGCAGCATTGATAATTCCATATATCTCCACTGAGGCCTCTTACAAAAACTCCCTTTCTTCTGGCTTGCGGACCACTTGTTGCTGCACGTAGAGCCGATGCTGCAGCTGTGCCTGAAAGGATTGAGAGGCTGCCATTGCCTCTTCGTAGGGAATGGGCCATCTACACCGAGGAGATGTGGTGCTCGCTCTTCGCAACCCAGGTCGTGGGTTCGAATCTTGCCATGGGCGATCCTGTATTGCCAACTGCAAGCAGTGATCGCCGACCTGGCTTGGTTCCGATAAGGTGCTCGCACCGACCAAGGTCTGGCTGAGGTCGTGGGCTCGAGCCCAAAGGCATATTTGATGCACCTGAATAGAGATTAAATTCTCTTGGGGCACTACGCAAATGAATCTTTTGCCGAGCCGGTTTGTTTCAGCGGTCAAGGTGCTCGCTCCGACCAAAGTCTGGCTGAGGTCGTGGGCTCGAGCCCTGAGGCATATGTGAAGCGCCTGAATAGAGATTAAGTTCTCTTGGGGAGCTAGATGAATGAATTATATATTTTTTAATTATATCGCCGTTGAGGCTCTATCGCTTACAAATGAGAGGCTCTTAAATCAGCTAATATTTTTATCTAAGGCAGTGTACAAGCACTCCGGTAGCAGCATTCCTTTTACAAAGCTTTGACCTGCGCTCCACATAGCAGCGCGTGGGCAAGTGCTCCTGAACAAGCAGTCTGCGCAAGCACTGCCAACGCATTCGGCTCAATGCTAACGAGCAATGCCAGCACTCCCTGGCAGATGAGCTGGACGGTAGGACACAGGAGAGGGCAGCAAACAATTTACATGGCCACATGTCAAGAGCTGGTTTGTCTTTATGACTTTGTGGAGTTACAGTTGGAGATAAAAAAAATCGAAAAAAATTACTCATGCGCGGGGGATATCTCGGTTCATATTACGTGAAGAAGTGCAGCGGGAGTGCTTCTGGAAGCCATACTTTCACATACTGACTACGATCGACATTATGAATCGTTTTGCAACACGAGCCAACGTCAGTCGCCTGACTGCGCCGACTCTAATAATCCAAAAGAGCCCGATCCAGCACATGATGCAACGAATCTCGAATGATCGCCTGTAGTGACTGTGCCACCTGTGCAAGGTAGTGTGGCCAAGCAAGCAATCGCCTGGCGACGAGAACGTTAGCACCTGATAACAAAAAATGGTCTCACACTTGATTCCGGAGGCCAACGACACAGTTTTCTTACTTGTACCTTTGACTATAGCGCAATTATGGCCGCATGGGAAGCGCCAGAAAGTTGGCAGATTATAACATAACATCTCAACCTTCCGATGAAGAAAAAACAGTCCAGAGGGCAAGTCCTCAAGCAAGAGCAAGTACTTCGATTATAATCTCCGGTCGAGTGAAAACTGCTTCACAAATAATGAGAAGTATGGAGACATCATATAAAGTTCCTGCATTTAAGATTTAGATTAAATACAATTCATTTGTACAGCACCCTAAGAGAAATTAATCTCTATTCAGGCGCTTCACATATGCCACAGGGCGCGAGCCCACGACCCCAGTCATCAAATACATTCAATTTGACCTTGGCTCGAGGCTAGCACCTTTAACACCGGTACAAACCAGATTTGGTTCTATTAGGCCACTATAAAAGCGACTTGTTATTACTTCATTAATATAAGTAATCATTCAACAATTGCAGGAGAAGCAATAACCAGGGTTTAATGACCAACATGGAATCATGCATGGACCAGTATGCAAAAGCACACAAGGACAATCAGTGTTGCTGGGAAAGCAGGGCCCTTGCTAGTAAGATATATCTAATCATACAAACAAAACTGAGCACATATAGCTAACAGTAACGATAAAGAAACAAAATTCACTAGTCACAGAGACAACTGAGCGTAGCACATGCGTCTCAAGCTGAGACTTGAATGACTATTATTGATTGCATTAATAAGTGTTTCCATACATTCGCGATGAGCCGCCCGTGCTAAGAACGACTTCACTTTTGGAATTTGAAGGCAGCCAACGGCTTTTTAATCCACAGCAATACTGCAAATTGTGCACGAAAACGCTGCGTGGCATGCCAGAACTAAATGCTTACTCTGACCCGAAAGGCCTGTCACGGATTGAGCTGTTCGTAGCAAGCAAAACTGCTAAAATCAGTTGTAGCCTCCTTGAGCCCTCGGGTCCTCTATGGACACAAGAATTAGCCCTTCCATTCTTGCCCTTGAAGACCATGCATTGGTAACAAGAGCTTTTGCTTTAACCCGTTCAGGAGAGCAGAACTTACTCCCACGAAAGTTCTTATGCAACGACATCTTCTCAACTGCTGATGACTCTTGCAAATCGCACTCTGCTACTGCTAACCTACTCACTTCCTCGGGTGTCCTACTGACTCTGCCACGGTTCTTACTATCCATTTGTTTAGTGAGATCAAGTCATTTGGCCATCATAGGCACACCAAAAGCTGCTTGGGCTTTGAGTGCATTATAGTAAATGCTGCAGCCTGAAACCCATTTAAGTCTTCATGGAGTTACTGACAAATATACAGGCACGTAGCCCATGGCAGCAACATAAAAGGAGAGAGAGACGCACACCAGAAGCCAGGCAGCCCTTACCTTGCCAAATTACACGCTGCTGCATCGCACTGATGCGAGGGGCCTGCTGCTGTATCTGCTGCTGCTGCTGTATCTGCTGTTGCTGTATCTGCTGCTGCTGTATCTGCTGCTGCTGTATCTGCTGTGGATGTTGCTGCAGCATGTTGCCATTCACCATTTGCGGCAGTTGGATCTGATGCTGATGCAACTGCTGCTGCATCTGCATCTGAGTTGCACTAGGCTGCACCATTATTGGCTGCTGCGAGATCATGTGCTGCTGTGGCCCGGCAATCAGCTGCTGCTGTGACTGCATGGGGACTTGCTGCTGCTGCTGTAGTTGCTGTAGCAATGCAGCCTGCTGCTGCTGCAACGTAGCCTGCTGCTGCTGCAACGTAGCCTGCTGTTGAAACTGGATAGGCTGCTGCGACTGCTGACCTGTAATTAAAATTCATTCATTCACTGCACATGTATGGATGAAAGTGTGATAAGAATGAGCACATCAAGGCTGCAAAAACTGCACTCTGGTGCTGCAGGCACACTAAGACACTAAGCAAAGGCAGCTGACACACACACACACACACACACACACACACACACACACACACACACACACACACACACACACACACGAGTGAAATGTCCTAGCTGTATACTTCTGCATGCTGCAATTGTTATGACATTCTTCTTGCAGTGCTATACAAATGCATCACCATTTTTTTATTTATTATTGCACCTGTCGTTCAGCAAACATAGGTGCAAACCGTGACAAAACCGTTGGCACAATGATGAGTCAGCAGCCCTCGGGAATGAGCCCATCATTGTTGACAGAGTCAGTTGAACATGACAGCCTAACACGTTTACCATAGTCAAGCGCAAAGCAAAGTCGTACACAGAAATGCATTACATGGGCTACGGCACAGCAGGTTATAAACCAAAAATGATCTTTTGCTGCTAACAACTCTATCAATGCCTAAATGGATAACCATGGCAAGGTATAAAGAAGGGTCCCACAAGCAGGCGACACCAACACGCCTACGCTGCAAATTTGAGAAACATTTCATCTACTATCAGTCCCAACGAAGATTTGTATTACCTGTCAATGTTCCAATGAAAACATTTGTCTACAGAACATGACTTTGCCGACAGGTTCCAATGAAAACATTTGTCTACAGAACATGACTTTGCCGACAGGTCCACATCAGAAACACCAGGCCATAAAAAAAATCACCTACGCACGTGCTGAGCTGAACTTGAAGCTGCAAGCCGCTAGTGGTTAGCAGCCAGCCGACAGCATGGTAACACACCCAGTATTATAGTATTATAATGCTTTATCTGTTCTTACTGCTGAAAATCTAGTGGTCGCTTACATCCGGACGAACTGCTCCTGCTCTGTCAGGCTTCTGATTGGACACCCCTACTCCACCACCACCACCACCACCACCACCACCACCACTCTCTCTCTCTCCCCCCCTTCACGATGTGGAATGTGGAAGTTCACTGTCTTGCCACCTCCTATCCCTATAGCTATGTAAATGAGCCGATCTATCCTACCCGAAAGCTATCCAAAGAAGCCTGCTGATCGAGTCCGCCCTCACTCGACGAGCCTTCAGCCACTGCATTCTCGTGCTGGAGGATTGGAGACGCAGTAGCATAGGACCAGGCTAGGGAGAGAGAGAGAGAGAGAGAGAGAGAGAGAGAGAGAGAGAGAGAGAGAGAGAGAGAGAGAGAGAGAGAGAGAGAGAGAGAGGGAGAGACTTTACTTTTCAGCCACGAGGCTCTCTGCACTAGAAATGCCTCTGCACGGACCCTACACAGAGGGACTTGCTAGCGAGGAGAGGAGGTCAAGAGGCTAGGCAGGGGGGGCCGGCGAGACGGGACAAAAGGAGCAAAGGTTGAGCATCGGCTCTTACCGGGCTCGGACCCAAGGCCAGCCGCCAACGGCTGCAGCATGCCTGCACTGACACTGCTTGACACATCCGTCTGACGGCCGGCAGCTGTAGCCGGCAGCCTGGGCTGCTGCTGCTGCTGTGGGTGTGCGGACACCACGCCCACACGAGCCGACACACTGTTGCTGCCTGTCGACGGAACCGCGACACCAACTGCCACGCCAACAGGCACCCCGGCTCTCGGCTGCCCGGCGGCAGCTCCTGCGGCCGATAGAGGCATGCCATTGCTGCCTTGCGACGATGCGGCCAGGCTAGAAGCCCCTAGCCCACCACTTCCGGAGGTGGTCATTTTGGAGATTGGCACCGAGATGCCAGACGGCCGGGGGGTGACAGAAACAGTCACTGAGCCGGCGTGAGTCGGCGCCACCCAGTGCATCGAGTCCGGATGGGACTGCGCCGCCACCAGCAGCGTCGAGCCAGCAGCAGCCGCAGGGCCAGAGCTCTGCAGCTGCTGCTGCACAAGAGACAGCTGGTGGCTGCTGGCCACAGCGACCACACCCTCGAGCTGCAGTTGCCGTGGCGGCGGCGATGCGTCTGGTGGGAAACCTTTGGAGTCGGACAAGAACTGCTGAGCAGCAGCCGCCGATATATGGTAATGCGAGTCTGCGGCTCCGGACAGCTGCTGCATCTGAGAGTGATGCTGCGGCGAGCCAACGCCCTGCAACTTTGCATCGTTGGTGAGCAGCGAGTTCTTTGGGCTGGTTAGCGGACCTGCAACGGAAGCGCCAGAACGCTTGGAGTCGATGTGGGCAGACAGACAGTCGCCTGACGTATGCAATAAGCACCGTAGAGCGCCAACAGCCATGGCTGCACAGCTTGGCAGGGACGCAGGACCGTAAAAAACCAGCTCATTTAACAGCCTCTTTTTGTATAGCGACAGAGGAGCCTTTACGGCTATCACCACCGCTTGCAGTGGCGATAAAGGATCGCCCGCCGCAGGATTCGAACCCACGACCTCGGAGCCAAGGTCGTAAAAAGCAACCGCCTTTACCGGAATGGAAAGAATCCGTGTTCAATTCGCTAAGCAAGTATGCAAGGCCACTACAGCAGCTACTACGGTGGCGGCACGCAAAAGGGTGCGCAATCATCCCGCTTCCGCTGCCAACTGAACCAGCAGCGAGATGGCAAGAAGTTGCCCCACCTATACAATTTTCCTTTCACGGCCAGGTATGGGATCCCAGACACTCCTGCTTTCCAGTAAGTTCTCAGCACATGTAGAAATGTAATAAAGAATTTCAGCTGCATGTCGTAGCCAACAGCCGAGGGTCATGCACTGCTGTCGAAAATCTTTGCAAAACATTCTTCTCGAAGCCGACGGCCTCGAAACCAGATGCTGCGGAATCTTTTGACGGACTAGCTGCAGCGCTGCCGGTTGGGGCATTCAAACAGCTCCGTGGAGCAATTCACAGACTTAGCCAGTAAACAGAGTTGAACCTTGTGATCTCAGAAGATGCTTTGATTGCTGGTGCGAAACGATCCGAGCGACTGAGACATCCAAAAGCTATTTGGCCTACGCTTCCATCTTTCCAATGCGAGATATCTGAAGACCGACCTCCCGCCGCCCAGTCGGGCATTGCAATGCGTGCCCTGCCAGCAGCTTACAGGCCGAGCGTGCAGACGGTACGTCAGAGCACTAAATCGTCAGCTAGGAGCTTCAGACACGAGAAATGCTGAGCAGACGAGTCAGAGAGACTATTCAGACACTTCCTTTCAGCCTCTCCCTCGGGCGGCCCACTTATTGGGATTCGCGCATCTGGCCACAGCCCGAGACAACTGAGCTGCCGTTTCCCTACGCCGCCCGACGGCCGCTCCTGACGATCAAATACGATCGTCGCTGCCTGCAACATCGCAAGCAGCGATGTTGCAGCTCTTCAAATGTCAACGACGTAGCTTGCATGTGTGCGGAGAGAAACGAGAGCAGGGGCGCAGTGGGAAGCGCTGCCCAGTGCAACAGCGCATCAGCAGCCGACGCCTCAGCAGCCGCCGAGAGAGCTGCTCGAGAGCTCAGCTCTCTCGCGCTCTCACGCCGGGTAGATGCGGCTTGCAAGCTCGGACACACGCGATCACGCGGCTTGCAGGCTCGGGCACACAGGATGGCAGCGCCGGGACCGATGGCCACCACGACTGACGACGGCACATAAAAAGCAAGATGGCTGCATCGGCGCACCGCACTCGGCCGAACGGCTGCAGCACTTGCCTTGCTGCTGCTGTGGCTGCTGCTTCGGTGACGTGGCCAACTCTTCTTTGATCTTGCACTCGAGCGCACCCTCGCCGGGCAGGCCTCGCGGTTGCTCTGCAGCATCGACGATCGAACTTGTCAAACCGTCTGCCACCCGTAGGCGACCGCGGCGGTGGGGGGTGGGGCGAGGGCGAGCCCCCCCCCCCCCCCCCCGATCATTGGGTCTGCTAGCACACATGCACGCTGAAGCTGAGCTGCCCTTACCAACGTGCCCTTCCCCTCATAGTGCACAGCTAAAGCACCAAACAAAAAGCCACATGCTAAGTGGCCAAGAAGCTTGTACAATGCTGCTGCCTAGCGCCCTACTGCACCACGTCGGCAGCCACAGCTCATGGTCAGGCAGTAGCATCACAGTAGAGGCAGCGGGGTAGCACTTTTTAAGATGCGCAGCGGGGCGGCCTAAACAAATATTAGCCGATTTAACGGCCTCATTTGTATAGAGGCAGAACAGCCTTAACAGCTATCACCAACGCTTGCAGTTGGCAATAAAGGATCGCCTAACGCAGGACTTGAACGCAGGACCTCGGTCGTGACGAGCGAGCACCACACCTCCTGGGCTATCACGGCCCTTGACGTTATATTACAAGCGCCCCTCGGATGTGACAGACCGATCGGGCGAAAGAAGGTGCAAAGAAGAGAGAGACGGCGAATGAGACCTCTATGCCAAGCGACAGAGCTGCCAGCCGCTGACAAGGAGATAGTGAGATAGGGAACACAATGCACCGCCGAAGACAACTTACTAACCTGCCCACACAAAATTACGAGATCAACTGATTTTTTGTAAATCCCGCTGTTTTTGCGTTTGGAGCATTCCAAAGAACTGAAAGCAGGCAGCGTTAAATTCTACGGTGCCCTGTGCTGCATTTGGACGATTGATTACAGACATGCATGACGATCTGCTGCTTTCGATCTGACACGAAAGAAGTGCTCATCAGGCGAGCACAACTATGCTGTCTGAAAATGGACTGAAAAATGCTTAGCATTCGACAAATGATGGACTTCAAGAATTTTCCAGGATGATCGATCCTCACACTTGGCTGGCCCTTGCCAGGAGGATGATGCTGGCAGGCAGGCACGCCTGCCTGCTAGCCTGCGGAAAGGGAAGCCATGCCTAAGGGGGGCTGAAGCCAACCACCAGCCCCCCTTTAGGACAGCAGTGCTCTGGACATCCTACCACCGACCATGTGGTCCAGAGTAACGTAGCGTAAGACATGGAACCTACTCTACCACCAGGCATCAAACAGCAGCGGGTCGATTTCATCAAACATCTAGCCATGCGTCATCGAGCCCTTCAGACAAAATCAAACCTCTCTAGCCGCTGGCCATCGGTTCAGGTCGGGGGGGGGTAAGGGACCTAGCTGGAAAGGCAAACGTCACGGTCTGCTCTAGCCTGACCTCACTCCCCACTGTGTGTGCTTATGTGCTGACAGTGTGTGTGCCACCACAAACCATATTTGCATGTTGAGACTTTGCATGTTACCACTAACCATACTGTGCATGTTGCATGCTACTGGTAACCGTACGATCATGCTTTGCTTACAGCATGAGCAAAGAACCTAGAAAGAGATAAAGTCTCCGAGGGGGCTAGATCAATGCATTATTATTATATTTAGATCAGGCTGAGCATTATACTGCTCAGCCTTCTGACTCGAATCGTTTAGCTAAGGCATGGACGGAGCTGAAATCCTATGAAGACTTTTGAAATTAGTTCGTCTGCTCCCAAAGCCTGTAACTCACTTCCGACTGACATCACGGCATACCCTGGTTTGGCGACATAAAGTGTAAAAACCCACCTGCGTGCACGGTGGGTTTGCTCTATCTGAGTGAATTGCTCTTTGTGTATTTGTGCATGCTGACACTGAGCAAGTTATCACTAACCATATTGAGACTTAGCTTCCTTTACAGCGCATGTAAATTGCCAAGGAAATGAGAGCTCTCTTATGAAGTACTAGGTAAATGCCATTGTCATTATTATTATTATCTGGGGATGTGATACAGATCGCAAGTTGACAAAAGCATCGATTGACTTCATCCTAAAAACGCTTGACTGGGTTAGTTTAGGGACTGTCTTGACGAGTCCATTTTTGCCACGAGAGGGTAACCGAGCAAATAAATTTTTAAATGTTTAAAAAAATACTAATTTTTGGCCTGCAGTATGACTGTGTCAATGTGGTGCCTAAAAATAAAAACCAGCCCACGAAGTGGCAACTAATTTTCTGCTTAACCACCTTCCTTTCGCCTGAAGTTGATCGTTGGACGCAGGTATTTGGGTGAGTAGGCTTCGATGGAGGACGGATGGACATATAATAAGAGCCTCACTTTGCATTTCGGAAAGAGCTCGAATTTGCTTTCATCACTCCATGTAATTATATCCTAATCTTGAACAATCCACTGAATCCAAGCCTTCGCCTATTGTAAACGACTTAGTTATTTTCGGGGACAGAAAGTGGCTTTCTCTCATCGGCTCGAGAATGTAGATCAGACAGCCTCCTCTAATCGCTTTTTGCCGGTGTTGCCAATGTAAAAGTTAAGGAACACGCAGTTCCTAAACGGTCCTTCAATGCCTTAAACTTACGGATGGTGCTTTCCTCGTAAATGGTACGCTCTCAACTGCCGAGGATTTTTAGGGTTCCCGATCTTCCTCACCATTCTCACTTCCCATGAATTCTTTGGTATTTACAAAGAAGCAGCAATATGACACGGTGCTCGAGAAATCTTACCCCTGGCAAGGCTTGACAATGCTCTCAGCCCTCGGCCCTTGCTGGCCAACCTTTGACCTCTATTTAATTCAACCTCTATATAATGGGCAAGCTGTACAGTGGCAGTTTGTTTGCAGCATAACGGTTCCGGTATGAGCTGATGCAAGGGATCATTTGCAATACTCTATCCGGGCTAAAATCCTCCAGCTTAAAAGGAGTTCAACGGGTCGGTGGCCAATTTTGGGCAGGCTGCACACATAGGGCAGGCATCCAATTCTCGGACAATTGGTCATCTACTACGACTAGCTGAACCCACACACCTCGGGCCTCAGTCCAGCGGGCAGGGGCTCAGGGAAAGCAGCCAATCGAGCCAATCTAGACCGCCCAAATAGTTTGCAATACTTTTTCTCCACAGTTTTTTTGCTGGGGCAGGGGAGGCTTCAGCGCTGACCAGACGAGTGTGAAGCCAAAATGTGCCGGAGTGATATGCACAAATAAATTCGAGACCGAAGCCACGCGGTGACAAGCCGGGTTTGAGCACGGGAACTCAGCAGATTTACCATCATTTCGAAAACAGGGCAAGATTCCAAGCTATGTGATGTGATGGGGAGAGAGAGAGAGAGAGAGAGAGAGAGAGAGAGAGAGAGAGAGAGAGAGAGAGAGAGAGCAGAAGGTTTAGCGGTGCGAATAGAGCGTTAATGGGTGTCCAGCTGATGGAGGCGATGAAGCACACAATTAGCGCCAGTTACAGCAGCTGTAGAACATTAGGTTCTCTCGAGTGTGCACCATTCGCCCAGTAGAGCAAAATCAGAATTGCTCTTTCTCACGAGACTGTATGACCAGCCACCTGTCGAGGGAAGGAGAAGTCGTTCGTTCGACGACAATACAACTGGTTACAGCATCGGTGCAGCGGCTCGATGGCAACTGACCTTCGTGGTGCCTCGGCAGACATACCTACGGGTGTACGAGCTGCACTTGCTGGTGCTACACAAACAAAAACTGAAGGAAGCTTCCGGTTTGGCAGAAGCAGAGCTTGGGGTCTTGCGTGCGGGTCGCAACGGAAGTCTGGATTCAAAAAGTGAAGAGGCATCCAGCTAGAAGACAGCAAGCTGCCATCGCGTCGCCAGGGCAACTACAGGAAGCCCCACTGCTGTCTTAGAAAAATACCCTGCCCCCTGACAGCAGGGACCGACCGGTGCTACCTGACAGTCTGTGGGCAGGTGGAACAACTGAACAATTACACTTACACTAAGAGCTGTTCTCCGATCGACGTCCAGCTTACCTAAAAACACTTACTTAAAATCAATTCCACCAGAAAAAACACAGGACTACTCCAGCAGTAATGACACGACTAGGGAGTCTGACGTGTCGACCGTCACGGGTAGGCATAGCAACGATAGGCAGGCAGTGCTGCACACAAGGTC
>WPIO01000176.1:55000-132500 GCA_009760855.2 Cristatella mucedo
TGAAGGGACCTACAAGTGGGTGACAAAACCTCGGAAGTCGATTCGGTGCTTGATTGGGAGTGACGACAGGTCGTTGAGAAATGGCATAATAATAATTTAATACATTTGCTATAGCGCCCTCAGAGAACTCAAATCTCTTTCTAGGCACTTTACTGTTGCAACTGGAATGCTCACGACAGACAAGCCTGGCTGCAGAGTTTTACCTCAACTGTAAGCTCCAGAGTGCACAGGCCGATAGACCTTCAAGCAGTGAGTTACAGAAGTTGAGGTGGGAAGTCACAAATGCATGGACCTATTTGGATCTAGTACCTAAGCAGGCCCACATTTTTGCAATATTATGAAGCTGAAAGTATGCAGCTGGCGCAGCCGTCAAATAACGATCACTTTAGGATAAGCCATCTAGATTTTGCGCAGACTGAACTGGATATATGCTGGCAGAGCACATTTTGAGCATTAAGCTCTCCAATTTTCGAGTCACACTAGTTTGCCCATACCTAGTATGCTAGTTTTCTTGTCATTTAAGACCCAAACTGTTAACTTAACTCACTTCCGCAATTCACTCTCTCCTGCTGCTGACAGTGGCACATTCTTTCCAGCCGTCCAGGACCTGCTACTTCCATGCTACTCACTTACTCGAGTGCCTTCCGGACTCAGCCATGCTTTTCACTCATTTACGCTTTTCCTTATTGTGTGACATTAAGTTTGTTGGCTACTGCATGTGCACGAAATGCTACTTAGGCTTTAAGGATGCTATAAAACTCTCTAGCATAACATCTACTTACTCCTTGAGGCTTTGTGTTATTACATACAAAGATACACTACCTTATATAAAGTTGAAGGGGAGCTTCTTGTAATATATGGTAATACTAATAATATTGAGCAACTTTACAGCACTCTAAGAGATCTGAATCACTTTCTAGGGCACTTTACTTACATGGCAGATGATGGGGACTTACGGATGCTTGGTCGATGGATGGAAGCATAGACACATTGACAAAGTCTAAGCAGGTGTTATGCTGGAGAGTTTTCATTTCTGAGCAGCTTTCGGTGTGCATATGGTTGCCAATGGATTTAATCTCACCCAACAAATAAAACGTGAGAAGCATAGCCGAGTGAGGATGGCAGTCGAGGAGGTGAGTGGCATAGAAGCAGCTGCCGACTGATTCAAGCATAATTTCACGGCCGAAACATCTTGCCTCCGAATCGTTCTAGACGAAAAGATCGATGTCTGCTGCAGCCATTCATAAGGGCTAGCCCGGGTATATTCTCAGCGCCTTCACTAAAGTCTTGGGTAGTCCTAAGATCGCTCAGGATATCGCCGGAAGACTTGAAATGGTCCTTGACTATATCCACATAGATGGAATGGAGCCTGCCACCAGACTTTAACGGCGAGCATAACTCCACATAGCAAAAAGCCGCAACACAAAGTAGGTGACAAGTGCTGGATTTTTCTACAGCGAACTCAGGGCCTAAGTTACAATTAACAAGTGGGGCCCATACAAAAGACCCCTAACCCTAATTTCCATAATTCTGGAAATACCCACCTTACCTCCACCGCTCCTCCTGCATTTAAAAAGAAGCTAAAAAAACGCACCTGTTTATCACAGCATTTAGTGGGTCATTTTGATCCGTCCTTAGTTTGCTTATGCATGATGACACTGTGCATGCTATCAGTAACCATATTTTACATGCTGATACTGTGCATGTCACCTCTAACCATGCTATGCTTGTTAACATTGCGCATGTAACCACTAACCATTTGATCATGCTCCCTTTACAGCACATGTTAAGTGCCTAGAAAGAGATGGAATCAAGTTCTCTGGGGGCACTATACAAATGAAATATTATAATTATTACTATTATACTTACCACAGCAAGTACATGCATGCACACACAAACACTAAAAATACACAAATAACATGAAAGCCGACACGGTGACCTTAGCAGGCCATCGAAACAAATAAAATCTCCAGCCAGGTCAGAGACCAGACCAGCATCAACAGAACCAGCCAGCCAGCCGGCCACGATCAAAGCCAACAAGTACAGGGCTTGTCTTAAGCAGGAGCCCCTAGAGACTCTAGGCTCTGCCGGTCCCAGCCCATCAAAAGGCGGGAGACATCCGGCCGGGCCCACGGATCACTCACTCCTGCCGCTTGCCAGCTAGAGACTCTAGGCTCTGCCGGTCCCAGCCCATCAAAAGGCGGGAGACATCCGGCCGGGCCCACGGATCACTCACTCCTGCCGCTTGCCAGCTAGCCTAGCACTGCCTAGGCCAGACATGATCGTGAAACAGCAATGCAATCCACATCGTTTGACCTTGCTAGCGATCTGATCGGAGCAGCAGAGGCCGAGCCCTTGTTGCTGCTGAGAGCTGCCAGCCTCGGCAGTTGCCCCGGTTAGTCGACCGTGTTGTTGGGGCAGCTGCTCAGTGAGGCACATTCTTGCTATTGCCAGCTTATAACATCAAACAACTGCTCGACCACCTTACACAAGCCACCTCCGCCACCATTAGGAGCTCTTGCAGTCGAATGGAACATGACGGTTAGGCACAGTTTTCCATAGCTCACTGAAAGTCTAAGCGGCTTTCAGTGCACATAGAGCAGCCAACACACACACACACACACACACACACACACACACACACACACACACACACACACACACACACACACACACACACACACACACACACACACACACACACACACACACACACACACACACACACATGCACGCACACATATAATAAATAGATTTCAGTTACTTGCTACTTGCAGTCGAATGGAACAAGACTCATGGGCACACGACGGGGCATTACAGCACCCAATCGGACAAGGTGGTTAGCCTGCAGCACCGAATGCCGGTAGCAGTTGGCATGCCCATTCTAAGAGGGGCAAGAGACAGCAGCAGCTAAGTTTGATGGTGAGCCTACGTGCTGCATGCAGGAGAAGGCGAACCTAAAGGGGGGCGGCAGCAGCAGCCAGCAACGGCCATCAACGGGATTAGCTAACACCTATCAGCTAACACCTATCAGCTGTGCCACATGCGGTGCCACATGCGATGCCACGGGGCTGCCATCGAAGCTGCCTTCCTCTCTGCAGGGGGGAGGGAGGGAGGGAGGAGGTGGGGGGCCCTCCAAGCTCCCGAGGAGCTGTCGGCGACCCACCGAGGGAGGGAAGGAGGCAGGCAGGCGATACAGCAGCATTAGTGCAGGCAGACAAGACAACTCGGAAGGGATTTGGGACAACATTTAAGGGAAGCTGCCGTGGATGAGGGAGGGAACTCGATGGGCCAAGGAAGGGGAAGGAAGGGGGAGGTCATGATTGGGGGGAGGCAGCCGGGCAGGCGCAGGTCAGGCCAGGCCAGGGCGTGCAGCACGCATGTCGTTTACCGAGCCGTTGCCTTGTCACCCCAACCCTGCTGCTGCTGCCGCAGCTGCTGCTGAGTGGGAAAACGGGCGGCGCAAAATAGAGATGGCTCCCCCCCCCCCCCCCGAACAGGTTCTCCCCCTTTCTCGTCATCATCACCATCACAGACAGGCAACCGAGGCGTTCCTTAGAAAAGTGACAATGCAGACCCCGAGGAGCCGCAGGATTGGTGCAGCGCAAGTAGCAGCAGAGACATGCACAGCCGCGGCAGGGGGGGGCACGCATGCTGGCTGTGCGGCCGTAGCTGCAGCGTCGTCCACACACGCCGCAGCCGCCACCGCCACCGAGGCAAGGGTGCTCGCTCGGCACGGCCAGAGGAGGCTACTACTCACTGGACGTGGTCGAGGCACTGCACGACCTCGTGTACGCTGGTCGTAGGAGTGCCGCAGAGGACCGACGCCTGAGGCGCACAGTCCGCTGCCTGGAATGTCACCAGCGTGTACGTGCTCAGCCCGTCCTGGTGCAAGAAAGAGCAAGAAAGAGTAAAGTGCACGCTCGGGCTCGATCGAAAGAGAGGCGGGCGGCGAGTGTGCCTGGCTTGCGACAAGCAGCAGCCACTTAACAGCCAGCACACTTGGATCACGCTGCTGCTGCTGCTGCTCAAGAGCAAAGAAGCCCAGGCCTGCCTCGGCTCTCAAAAGCAAACAAATGCAAAAAAGAACAACCCGACGACGACCTTAAGGAGAACAGGCAAGGTTGAGCATTTTATATTACTAGCAGCAGCCGGTCGGATGAAACCTGTCGAGCCCCCTCCCCCCCTCGCCCTCCAGCGATTACCACAGCGGTGGCAGTGTAGGCTTCTGGCGTTAGGCCCACAGACCAGCATCACTCGTGAGACAATCGCTTGGGGAATGCCGACAAATGCGGCGCATGCAGATAGGCCAGCTGCCTAGGAAGCAGCAGCAGCTGCATCACAGAAAGAAAGTTGGACGAGATGGCGCAACCATTGCTCAACCCCTAATGCATTGCCGGTCGGTGGAACTGCAGCTCCCTGACGTCAACAGGCAGTGCTTGTGACCCACACAGGCTCAGGGGCAGCAGCCGGTTCCAGTATGCCCTGAACTGCCCTGCATAACCAGGCACGCAGGTAAATAAAGTCTTCAAGAGGCCGATCTCCCATCTTATTAGTTCAGGCAACTGTAAACACCGTGATAGCAATGACGGCTTGCTTGTCCCGACTGTGCCACGTCGGCAGAGGAGGAGACCCACGGGACAGCCATCACGGTCAATGTCAATCGAGCCACCCTTCAATTAGAGGGTTGGTGAGGGTGGGGGAACCACCTGGTCGATGAGCTCACATGCTGGACTCGGTGTTTCCATGAGCACGTGCCAGCTGCACATTCGGCCAGTCACAAGCTCCCAGCTCTGCTCCCATGTGTCACGACCATCGACAGGCCACACCAGCTTTTTCATGCGATCCTGTGAGCTGTTGCGACTGCAAGTGCACCAACATCCGAGCAAGACACAAACAGGACGAGAGTCAACGATAGCCGACAGGAGGAAAGCTGACGGGCAAGCCTCAGAGCTCGAACCTGTCGAGTGGCATGACCAGCCCAAAGCCTCAGATGCTCAGCAGAAGCTGGACAGCAAGCAGGGCTGATTCAACACAAAGCAAACGAATAAAAAGAGAGCACAGCACATCGAACCACTGCTTTGAGATGGGGTTCCTCTCTACCCAAGTCGTCTACCTTCCTTCCAGGTGTTCCTCCTTCCCAACATGCCTTGCACAGGAGCCCTGCCGAGTGATGATGACTGGATAATGCTGGAATGCAATCAAACATTTTACAGTAGCTGCCACCAGCACTGCGGCTCACCTCGTTGACCCTGCAGGCAGGCTACTGGACAAGGGCAGCAATCCCCACCTCAACCCCTCCTCCAGACTGGCAGGAGACCTTTGATCGTGTTCTAGTTTCGACCCACTTAAAGGAGTGAGCATACATAGCCAATGGCACTGAGGGACCATCGACTACACAGCTGAGCCTGTGCAATTCAGGCCAGCAGCGCCTGTGGAGCACTCACTGGCTGCACGGAGCATCAGCCAGAGTGGCCGGCCGCATGTGCATCTAGACTGCATAGTGGTAGCATTCCAGCTGAAACCAGGCTCTCGGCCTGCTGATTTTAACAGCCTCACTTGCATAGCAGCAGGAAAGCTTTACTGCTTATCATCACCATTGGCAGGCAGTTTGTGATCGCGTGGCCACTCCAGGAACCATATTTGCATGCCGACCCCGTGCATGTCACCTCCAAACCATGCTATGGTTGTTGTCATTGAGCATACTAGCACTTATCATTCGGTCAAACTTTCTTTCCAGCAAATGTAAAGTGCCTACCTAGAAAGAGACTTGATTTCTCTGAGGATGCTATAAAAATCTATTATTATCATTATTATTATATACTATTACTAGAACCTACGACCTGGGTAGTGAAGAGCAAGCCGTTTACCACTGGGCTCAGACCCAGGGGCCTCCTGGTTAACCATGCCATCCCAATATAAAGCAATTCGGCAGAAGCTTATGTAAACGCAATGTAAAGTAATTTGGCTGTAGCTTATGTATATACTAACCATAAGACCAGGGTATCTGGAACGGAGAAAATGTAACTGCTTCCCAAGCGATTTCACTCACAAGTAATAAGGAAACATTGGTCGGCAAAAACACAGAGGTCGGCAAACTCCGGCCTTTAGGCCAGATATGGCCTAGCTAGTACTCCAGTCCGGCCTAATGCCCCTAGTTATTTATTATTGGATCCGGCCTAATTTAGTTGTCACGGTTTTATTCCCATTCATTACTGCCGGTTGCAGCTCACAAGTTGTCTGTGGTCTGTGTTTATTTTTTGAACTGATATCAGGTGCTTGTATGCAACCGAAGTGGCTGGCCGGGGAGGGATGATACGATGTCTACCCCAATAATTTCTGTTTGCATTTGTCCATCTGTTGCGACAGTTTGTCCAGTCTGGTCATGCTCCCTCCTCCATGTGGCCCTATGACGTGGGCATGGTTTCTTCTGGCCTAGTGTGCCTTCTTGACCTCAAATGGCCTAGTAGTCCAAAATATTTGCCGACCCCTGAATTAATGAAACGGCACATGTCCTATACATTGGCCCTGTGTCAGGCACTGACGACCGAACAAACCTGACCAGGGGGTCACGCACCAGGAGTCTTTTTACCAGAAGGCAGAAGGCTGAAGGGTCAGGAGATGAACGACTGATGGAGGGACAGACTGAGAGTCTCGACAATGCAACGCATGATCGACTAATTCGTTGGTCGCTACAGTTCTCGGCCTCGGCGCCCCTCCCATGCTTCGGCCCTGGGTGGCCACGCCCTCTGACAAGCCCTCGGCTCCTTGCTCCTAGCTCCTCGGCCTCAGCTCCACAGTAAATTCCACCCTTGCCTCGGCCGTGCCTCTCTTCGCCCTCAGCCGTGCCCCACGGTTGTGCCTCTCCTCACGGCTTCCCAATCCGGGAACAGCCAGCCGGCATTAAGGGCAGCTGCATGTGCACAGCCGTGACAAGCACTCAGCAGCAGCACCGGTAGCCAGCCTAAACGGCAAGCAGGACTGACAGCAGCCACCTGATCCCAAGGTGCCACACCGTCCGGCTGGTCAATCGAAGGCAGCAGCAAGAGGCAGGGCGCAAGCAACTAGGCAGCAAGCACATCAACGTCACGATACGATAGCGACAGACTCCGCCCCTGCCCCATAGCTGCAGCAACGTTCGAATAACACAGCAACTACAACGACTGACCGGATGTTGGATCTTGTTAGAGCTAGGTGTGATCGGCGGCGGCAGCTGCTGCCGCCACAGCGTCATGATTCACACCGCCCACCCTCGGCTCTCCGGGAGTTTCACTGCCACCCCGAGGGGGGCCGCCCCGAGCGGCAGCCTCGAAGAGTAGCAGATGGCAGACTAAGCCAAGCACTACGCTGTCAAGGAGATCTGTGCTGTGCACTGTTGCTGCCATGCCTCATACTCACATCGCAGCCTATCTCGGCATCTTCGTTTAGTGCAGGGTTGAAGTACCTATCCAATGAAGAAAGCAGCCGCACATCAGGTGCGCTCTCACTAGCACAGGCTCAAGAGCAGCAAGGGAAAAGCTTGGGAACCACGTGCAAGTAGCCAGCCAGCTTCACGCACTTGTTGGGAGGGAGTGCTACAGCAGCATTGTCGTCCTTGTCGAAGGTGGCAAGAGTGCAGCAGCTGTCACACACACACACACTGGGCTGTGGTTGCATTAGGGTCAATAAACTTGTGCTAGGGTCACTCGACTACGGTCGATCAACCAGCTGGTTTCCAGTAACGCGACACCACATACATGGGGACAGCGAGGGGGTGCGGGCTTAAGCCGCTCCTCTTGTAGGGGAGTAGCAATCAGCTGCATCAGATTATTGTCAGACTCTGTCGGTCCCCTCTGTCTCTCTCTCTCTCTCTCTCTCTCTCTCTCTCTCTCTCTCTCTCTCTCTCTCTCTCTCTCTCTCTCTCTCTGTCTCTCTCTCTGTCTCTCTCTCTGTCTCACTGTCTCTCTCTCTGTCTCTCTCTCTCTGTCTCTGTCTCTCTCTCTGTCTCCCTCTCTGTCTGTCTCTCTCTGTCTCCCTCTCTCTCTCTCTCTCTCTCTCTCTCTCTCTCTCTCTCTCTCTCTCTCTCTCTCTCTCTCTCTCTCTCTCTGTCTCTCTCTCTCTGGGCCACCGCAGCTGCTGCCTCACCCGAGCTGCTGCCTACGTTAAGTCTACCAGGAGACGGCAGCAGGCACTTACCCCAGAGTCGGCACAACATAGGCGACCTTGAGGCTGGCGAAGAACGGACTCAGGTTCGACGTGGCCTCGACGAGAAAGACGACGTCGGCCACGGGCGCAGATTCGGTAGCAATCACCATTTCTACAGCCGCATCCCTTTCGCCCGTGCACGGCAGTACGCCGACGACAAGACAGGGCTGGCAGAGCGACTGCCGCTAGCTAGCAGCCGACGGCCGCACTCTCGCTATCCGACGATCGCGAGGGCAGCGGGACGGATCCGCGTACGACGAGAAGATGCGGCCGCCGCCGGTTGACGTCCACGGAGTATGCAATATGTCGCAAATAAATCACTCGGCGCAGTAGCGGTAACTTTCGAGCCGCAGCCGCTAGCTTTCCGGCTGCGCTTGGAAAAAACCAGTCGCGAAGTCGCGCCCCGAGCGTTTACCCGCGCTCGTTCGGCCCCTCTGCGCTGCCTCGAACGACTCCAAAACCGGTCAGCGGGCCAGCGGGTGCGCGCGCGCGCGACAACGGGCGCCGCGATCCTCACGCAAGAGCCACAGACGCCTCACTGAGTAGCCCGGAAATGCCGCTGCGTTCTGATTCGTCTGCGGAGTCCACGTGCGGTGCCCCGAGACGAACTCCCCTTTCTGTCAGTAACGAATTAAGTCGGGGAAAGTTTGCTTCTCCGGTTATTTTTCTTTTTTTGTCCGGCCGCTAAATTTATGCGCGCGTTTTGATTGGCGCCGCGAATGCACATGGTGGATAACGGTTCGCGAAATCACGCCACCTTCTCTACGCGCTGAGGTACAATTCAGTGCACACCGGCTAAGCCGGCTCGCCGTCCTGCCGCGGAAGGCCAGCAGAGCACAATGTCTGTATCAGCCGCCTGGGTAAATTGCTCGCAGACTCACTTCATTGGCTGCGCACACGCGGCCGCCGCATAGGCGCGCGGCGCGTTTTACTTTTCGTCAGTTCGACCGACCCTCGCACGGTCGGTGGGGGGCGGGCGGGCGGCCTTCGTTCACCCTGTGGTCAACCTTCGATAGCCGGGACTTACGCTCACCGGTGCTCGATAGAACCGCTACTGTGGCCGCACGTCCACCGTTGCAAGTTGGTCCTCCGACGTTGTATTACATGATTGAGAGGCTATTGCTTTCGGACATTCCACCGCTGTCCGACCTTGGTCAACCTAAATCCGGCTGCACTCTGTGGACTTGGCCAGCCCCAGAGAAAGTCGGAATGGCGGAGTCGCGTCTCTTTTTCGAAGAGCCCGCCAGCAGACACGGGTTGACTGCCGTGCGAGCGACGATGTTGACGCCTCGCTGCCCTTTGCGTGGCTGTGCGATGTGGACTTGCGGCCGTCCGTTTTCGAGGCTCGACTAAAGCAAAGGTCTCAGCCGATTCAGCTGTCTCATTTATAAAGCGGCCAAAGAGTCGTAAGAGCAGCTATCGCTCGGCTCGGCCTGCAGGTGGCAATAAAGGATTGATTGCAGGAATACGTGCACCCCGCGAACCTGGCTGCCGAAGCAGGAGTGCTTGATCGATCACAGCTGAGCTGAGACCTTGTGTGAGGACCGATCGTGTTTATTTGCTGAGCGGCATGGATCGAGCGATGACTTCAGTAAGCTGTCCAGCCGTCAAGGGGCTTTGACTAGCCATCATCACCCTTGTCTTGTTATGAACTTGTGCCCATACTACCGGCCCAGTGTTCGACGTGCCGGCATCCTCGCGAGAGGAATCGCTAGCTCTGGTACCCCAACGTCACTGTTAGCCTTGCTTGCGCAGCCAGCGTGAGTCGATGCATGGCATTCGAGCTAGTGTGTGCGAGCCTGGTAGAGATGATGCGAGGGCGGCTGCAGCCCCTGCAGAGCAGCTCTCAGCTCCGACCCGCAGCTCCCTGCAGCTCTTGCCCTCGAGCAAGCGCCTGCCTCATCGACTCTCTTTCCTTATTGGTTTGAATTGTCCTCGTGCCGGTGCAATCTCTTTGGGACGCTCGCTTGGCGACAATTGTCTCTCTACCGTGACAGTTATCTTAGGAGGTGGGCCACTGCTGCAAGTGGCCTAAAACTCGAGGGTCTCTGGGCCGCTGACGGTCGAGCTCTTTAGTAGAGGGAATGTAGGCTGCCGCTGATTCTTTAGATAGGCAGTCGCCAAGGCTTTTGCATCCGCTCTGTGCCCACCACCGTTTTTCTGTGATTACTACGACTTCGGCTGGCAATACGATCGCCTGTGGCCACCGGAATGCTGTGTGGAGTCCGTGCCCTGGTCTGTCCCTCGAACGCGTGGTTTAAGCTTGTGAATCGGACGTCGCTGAGTGTGGCAGATGCTCTCTCCTTGCTGCACTCAGCGACTGCACTCTGCCGACCCACAGCACTGGCCGGCCACTTGAGATTGGTCGGCTTGGAGGTTGCTCAGCCTCGGGGCTGATGGTGCTCGCTCTGCCCACCACCCAGGTCGTGGGCTTGAGACCTGCAGCAGGGCATTTATTATTACTCACTTCAAAACCGGGCTAAGGCTCTTCTGCCGATACACATACAGGAGGCCTTTGAATCAGCTGGTGTTCACTTTTTACTTTTAACTACCTCCTCCCCTACCTTATCCATCACTGTCCCACTCTGACCGTAACACGATTGGTTTGTCGGAGCTATGTAGGTTGGTGTCTGTAAAGTTGGTAAATTCCTCTGAGGTTTAAGGAAAGGAGGAGAAGGCTGCAGGCTGTATATCCTGTATCATGTCCTTCGCATCCGGCAGCAGCTGCAGTGATGTTGGCGGCAGGGCTGGCTTGGCCACGCAATGAAATCCTGGCTGGGCTCCTTCGAAGCTGATACAGAGGCCGCAAGGATTGAGCATTACGAGAGTGCTCTTCTGTGGCATTCATACTGCCCAATCCCTATCCCCTCCCCGAGAGGACCAGCGGCCTTGAAACAGAATGCCTGGCAACGAAGCCGGCTAGGAGACGTTGCTCTCTGGCATGCCAGCCGGACAAATTCATGCGAATTCGTAAGACGATTGTGAGGGGCGTTCGTTTGTAAGAATGCTGCATATGACTCCTGTCGACCACCATCCAGCCATTAGCTGTGATGCGTTTGACGTGCCCTGACCCACCAGTCACGTGGCTTGGGGAGTCTTAGTGGTCGACTGTTTCCTGAGGTCTGGGTGCCCCATTCTCAGTGTGTGTTTGTGTGTGTGTGTGTGTGTGAGTGTGTGTGTGTGTGTGTGTGTGTGTGTGTGTGTGTGTGTGTGTGTGTGTGTGTGTCACTGTTAGTGGTGGCCGCTCAGGATTTTGTAAAAGGAGCTGCACCTGGATCCTTCCTGGTGTCTGGCAAGGAAGGGGACTCAGCCTGCAGGTAGACAACTTACAGCCTGCTGTTGGAGAGGGCCTATCGAAATTGTCAAGGCTTCAAAAGGGCTTAGCCACCCTTTTGCAGCCATGAAGATGCAAGAAATTCGACCTTGAGGTGGCACGCTAAAAGGTCAAGGTCTTTACTTCAAAAAATCCACTTGTTCACTCTAACTTGGAATATCAAATACTAGAGCCGCTCGGGAGAGCCAGCAGCTCTGTGCCCAATGTGAGCTGCCAGGAAGCCTTGTTTGAAACTCAAAAGGAGTTTGTGCTTCCATCGCGAGAGCGTGGTGCTGCTAGCAAACGACCCTCAGACATGTTTAAAAAAATTTACCTCTGGCAATAATGCAAATATTATCAGCCCTTAGAGAAAATGATAGGCCACTCTGAAAACCGACAATGAACATGCATTCTGATGCTGTGCTGTTCTAGCACCTTTGCCAACCCAATCCAAAAAATGTGATTGTTTGCACCTTTCCCAAGTAACACCTTTCACTGACGAATGATGAACATCGTTAGATGATCTGTAGGCTCTGTCTGACTTTCTGTGGGGTGCAAAAGGGTCAGAAGAAATTGCTCGTTTGTTAAAAAATACTCGGCTGCCATTCTTTTCTAGAGCAGCTAGGAGCAGTGTAGCTGACCATCCAGGGTGGCCTGCTACATACACTAAGTACACTTGGATCGATTATGTTTTGCAGCCTATAGAGCTGGTTTAAAAGATTGGTTTTTGAAATAGATAGCTCGAGTGCTGTAAACCATTTCCGACCCTCCACCCGAAAGACCTACTCGTAACTGGAGCGATAAAAAAGGGAGAGGTGCACTAACTACGGATTGCTTGTCTATGCCTGCCGGTCCCCTATAGTGGAACCGTGAAGCTACCCTAAGGTATGCCGCTGACTTCGGAATTGGTTATCCCACCATTAAAACATTTTACGTTCTTTCAAAAGGAGAGAATAACTTGTCCGGGAAGTAGACTTGGCGCCTCTGCTAGTGCGCTTAACTTGCTTTAGCTGCGGCTGTTGTAGGTGTCACGAAATCGAAGCCCTCGGAGCACCAAGCAAACGGTAGAGCCGAGACCTGTTTTGTGAATCCAAAGAGCCCTTTTCTCTAATGCTGTATAGAAATCGCGAGTAGTGGGTGTGTAATTGCTTACCGTCTACCACTTGTGTCTGTCAGGCCCCTGCCGTTGCATGTCCGGTTAGGGGTGCCCAGACGAGCCAGTGCATTCTTGTGATCGTATCGAGCTCATTCCGGCTATGCTACTGAATGTCCAGCACACACTCGTGCCGAGCTTGGCTAGCCTAGGTTTCGCTACCGTAACTCTCCCTTGGACCAACGGAGAGTGGTGGTGGGGGGGGGCAACCGGTCAGATTAACATCCCTACGTTTAGGTCTTCCATTCTTTTTAAGGTAATGAATATGGCTTGCCCTTGACGGCACCTATGATTAGTCGTTTGTTTCTGGCTCCCCTCGATCTGGGTTAAGAAGTTGATCCTGCTCAGCCTCGGTGGACATCATCTGTCTTCAGGGTTTTCTTCGGACACACTCCTCCTCCTCCTCCTCCTCCTCCTCCTCCTCCTCCTCCTCCTCCTCCTCCTCCTCCTCCTCCTCCTCCTCCTCCTCCTCCTCCTCCTCCTCCTCCTCCTCCTCCTCCTCTTGGTGAATAGACGTTGAAAGACCGAGGAAGGACCCAGAAAAAGCCGACCTTTAGCCACTTTCCCGGAAGCCTCTTAGCTACCTGGAAAGGGCTGATGGGCTTCCATGGGGCAGCTAAAAGAGTGCTCTCTCTCTTTATCACTCTCTGTCTGTCTGTCTGTCCCTCTCTCTCTCTCTCTCTCTCTCTCTCTCTCTCTCTCTCTCTCTCCCCTCTCTCTCTCTGTCTCTGTCTCTGTCTCTGTCTCTGTCTCTCTCTCTCTCTCTCTCTCTCTCTCTCTCTCTCTCTCTCTCTCTCTCTCTCTCTCTCTCTCTCTCTTCTCTCTCTCTCTCTCTCTCTCTCTCTCTCTCTCTCTCTCTCTCTCTCTCTCTCTCTCTCTCTCTCTCTCTCTCTCTCTCTCTCTCTCTCTCTCTCTCTCTCTCTCTCTCTCTCTCGACAGAGCAGAGGGGGCTTGAGTGGCTGTGGCAGCAGGGTGCAGCATCCTGGCCACGCCCATCCTGCTGCAGCTTCTGGGTGGACGTGACCCGACCATGCCCTCTTTTCCGGTTTGGTTAGGGGTTGGCACGGTCCCGGCTAAACAGGCTTGTTTTTTATAGCTTTTTGGTCCTTAGCAAGTAAAACTAGTTGACGTCATCATTTGCCTGCAGTTCCTTTTCACAACATGTTTGATTTTGTGCTCGCATTTTAATAGCCCGTGGTTCTATAAGCACTGCTAAATTTGTGGTCTTATAGCAAGTCTTGACAGCCTAAAGCTTGCTGAAGTGTAGATTCAGGCTTATAAAGACTTCCAACAAAATTCCACATCTCACATCTGCTATGGCCGAGTGGATTTTCTCCCGCCCTATTCGGTCTTGCCACATTTTTAAAAACGGTATATCTGCTGGCTGCCAACCTCAAGAGTAGTCGTCTATAGTGCATTTATTGGTTGGCGTTTCTTCCGTGGCAAGCACCAGATATGCTCCTTCGTAAGAAAAGCAACGTTGTTGCTTCTGTAGGAAAGCTCGGTCTTTAGATCTTTAACCATCTGCACGTGTATGCAACTCATGGGTGCGCAAGTCTGAATATGCACAGGACACGTTAATTCGCAGTTGTGATTGGGTTTTTGTGGCTTTGACTGCTAGGAAATAGTGTTGTCACAGGGGGTGGCCTATGCCTATTCACAACCCGAGGTCGTGCGAGGCGACCCGGTTAGCATTGGGATTGTAACAGGGCCTTAAAATCAAATTAACGCCACTGATTGGAAAGTTGGTCTCATCTGAGCAGCACAGGCCAGCATCCTTAGTTGGCCGGCTACTGGCTCATGCTCAGCTCGTTGGAGCAGCTCCGCGCTCCTGGCATGGTGGGCGTGGGCTGCCAGCCAGGTCAAAACGTGGCTCCGGTCCAAGGAAAGCAGCGGCTTGGTGTGTCTCCCGGTGGGAACATCTGCCGTTCATTCACTGGCTGGCGGCTGATTTTGGAGCTGCAGGTCTAGCTCAGGCTTGTAATGCCACCGAGCAGGCGTGGCTACGTTCAGAGAGCAGGCTCTCAGCAGGGCGGCTCGCTTGCTCAGTACATGCGAGCTGAGTGCTCCGGTGAGAGCTCGTGCTCCATCCTCTGCTCCATCATCTGCGAACGAGGAGTCTGCACTTGCGCTCGTCAAACTTCCTGCTGCCGTGCCCGAACGAGACCCTGGGGCCACTTCAGCCGTAGTCTCCGGCTGTAGTCTGTGGCTGGCTCCTTGTGTGACTGCGAGAAGTATGCCGATATAAGTGGATGGACACAGCATGGTGCATCCGGTTTTGCCGACCTCGTCACTCACTGATTGCCTGTCTTGTCTCCCCCTCCACCAATGTCTTTGGGGCACCCAGGAAAGTGCCTGTGTAGTGTATGTGGCCGTCAGTATCACATCTGCTGCTGGTGCACTGGCTGAACACTTCCGATGAGCCTGGAGTAATAATAATAATAATAATGCACTTGATAAGGCATCCCCAGATAACTCAATCTCTTTCTAGGCGCTTTACATTTGCTGCAAAGGGAAATGCAATTGAATGGTGAGTAATATCATGCTTGATTAACAACATGAATAAAATGGTTAGGGGTGACATGCAAATATGGTTAGTGGCAGCATGCACAGTGTTACCACGCATAAGCACATCAAGGACGAATCACAGGGACCCACAAAATGCTATCCTAAATAGGTGTTGTAAGTTCTTTTTAAATGTGATCAAGTCAGGGGATGTTCTGGCGCAAGTCGGGAGGGAGTTCCAGGCTTTGAGAGCATACGAACTAAATGCATGGTCTCCAAAGGATTTGAGGTTTGTATGAGGTATTGGTAGACTGTTGGATTCCGAAAAGCGGGTGGTACGATGCATGGCCTGGTGCGGGAGTAGATCTGAGAGATAGGCTGGAGCCAAAGAATGAAGTGTCCTAAAAATGAGCGACAAAACCCTGAAGTCAATCCGTTGCTTGACTGGTAGCCAGTGCAGGTCGGTGAGAAGTGGTGTGATGTGGCAACTGCTGCACTCACGACAGACAAGCCTAGCTGCGGAGTTTTGCACCAGCTTCAATCGCCTGATCGCACATGCTGGTAGGCCAGTAAGCAGTGAGTTGCAGAAGTCGAGACGGGCTGTCACGAATGCATGGATCAACTTAGACGTGGTAACCTTATCTAAACAAGCCCAAATTTTAGCAATGTTATGTAGCTGAAAGTAGCAGATTTGACTGTGGAGTAGCAAAGTGGCCGTCGTTTGGTAGCTGTTGATAGCTCCATACCTGGTCCAGTTTGACAGGGCATTGCAAATAAGCTTGGTGCAACGTCATCGTTAACTTGATAAATTTAGCACGAGCAATACGTCATCATCGCGTGATCATCTCGGGAACATATTGCCTTTTCTAATTGCAACCATTGAGCATACTTTTGGTGGCAGCAATGCAAGATATTTACTCAGCATTCTGACTAGTAGGCAGCCGTCCAAATACTTATACGTTTATATGTGTGTAAAATGCAACTTCGAATTGCTTTTTGGTTACGCCTTTCCACAACAAAAGGTTCTTACGACCGACCAGTAATTCTAGCAGTCACTGCTTGTGCATGGAGTGGCTTAGCCAAAGCAGCTGCAGACAGAAAAGGTTTGATTGAGCTGTCACCAAGCCTGCACATCCGGACCCTGTTGTAGACTCGCCCCTGCTCACCCGAGAGCAAGTTCATCATACTGTCGTTTTGCAAAAGCAGTGAAGACTAAGTAAAATCTCCGAGGAGCTGTGAGAACGATGCATAGGCTGCTGGGTGTATAGGCAAGTGAAGAAGTGGGAAGATTGGTTCGGCTAGCATCATTCTGGTGCAGTTTGCCCATAATCTAGGCATGCTATTTTAAAACGACTTGTCATTAGATGTGTACATTTCCTCCATTCTCAAGTCGGCCTGCTTCAAGTTAAGGAGCATTGCCAAAATCGGGGCCTGCTTAGACAAGAGTACGACAGCCAGACTAGTTCACATATTCATAGCATCGTGTGTAGATTATTGCATTGTCCTCTATTCAGAACTCTCATCCTGTGCCCTGAATCGTCTGCAACTGGTGCAAAACTTCACGGCTCGGCTGGTCTGTCACTAGCGTCGTAGCTGCCATATCGCACCACTTCCATCTGATCTTTACTGGCTCCCCATCAAGCATTGAATCGATTTCAAGATTCTGAGTTTGGTGTACAGGTCACTTGGAACTCCCTCCCGACTTGTTTCAGAACATCCCCTGACCTGACCACATTTAAAAGGAACTTAAAAACACACCTATTTAGGACAGCATTTAGTGGGTCCCTGTGATTCGTCCTTGATGTGCTTATGCGTGGTGACACTGCATGCTGCCACTAACCACATTTGCATGCTGACCCTGTGCATGTCACCCGTAACCATGTTATTCATTTTGTTTGTTTTTCAAGCATGATTTTACTTACCATTCAATTGTATTTCCCTTTGCAGCAAATGTAAAGCGCCTAGAAAGAGATTAAGTTCTCTGGGGGCGCTTTATCAAGTGCATTAGTATTATTATTATTATTACTTCACTCGCCTGCACCAGCCTTCCGATCTGACCCTCCTTGCTCATCCAGTCACGTGCTCTCTCTTCACCCGCTCGGCATTATCTGGTCATCTCAGCGTCCCTCGTACTAAATTGAAATGTTCTGCTGATCTAGCTTTCAGCTCATATGCACCAAAAGTCTGGAACTCACTTCCGGGTATGGTCACTACCTGCAATGACCTTGCACCCTCTGAGTTACAGCTCAAGATGAATCAGTTCCTGTCAGCTTTTCTTTCCTTTTCTCAGCAAACTTCTGTCGTGTAGTTCCAGCATTCCTTTGAGTGCATGATTCGGTGCACTTTAGTCGCCATAGGTCTTGCTAACCGTTGGCTATGAGTGTCTTCATGTTTGCTTTAGCATGCTAGCCTAAGCATAATACTTGTTTGCTTTTGCATGCTTTATATCGTGCATGTCACTAACCCACCCGTAGGTACTTATTCTTTTGCACAATCCGTATAGCGCCTGGATAGTGATTAAGCTCTCTTGGCACTGTGCAAGCGACCTGTGGTTATTATTATTATTATTATTAAGTGTATATCTTGTTCTTCGAGCTAAGCCCACGATCTCAGACTCCAAATGCCAGTCCTATCAACATTTGACTCATTATAATGGCATCGTTTGGTTTTACTCACGGTTGAAGTTTATAGCATGCACACGCAAGCACCCACTCGCGCGTGCGCTCACACACTCATACACGTGCCCCTGCACAGCGGTTGCACGTGCCCTGGTTTGTTTGCGGTTGCATCTGAGATCTGGTCGTTCCTGTTGCCCATCTCTTCTTGGTCTTGGCAAGATCTGGTGCTTCTTGTCTCTGGGGTGGGTGGTCAGCTGTGGCGACTTTCAAAGGGAAAGTCTGATGGCTTGGGTAGGGGGCGTTTGAAGTCCATTGTGTTGTGCCTGTTACTCTGCTGCTTTCAACCAGCCCTAATATACAGAACCCTCACTTCACTTTGCTTAGGGTTCTGCTATTGCAGCCAATGATGATCAGGTCAGCTTCATGGTGTCCTGGACCACTGTGCTAGGATTGCTTCCTGACAGCTGGCAGTTTGGTAATAAGGCAGTAGTACCAGCAGGTTTACATGACAGCTGCTACTTCAGCTCTTTGTTAGCATGCTGTATCGTGCTGCAAGCTATGCTCCCATCCAGCAGGACAGCATAAGGGTCGTTGGTCAGTCCCATGCATGGTCGTAGCTAGGCTGAGCTGTGGTATAAAGGGGTCATCATTCTTGATCCTACCTGCCCACCTCACGGTTCTGCCCCCCCCCCACCGACTCCCCAGGAGTTGCTATCCGGTAAGGCAGATCATTTTCTACTGTCGTCTCGGCTACCCCTACCTTGATGAGATGGCCTGGGCTGATGAGCTCAGCCGTCAGCCGTCTAACAAACAGGGGCTGCTGTCTAACAGTGCAGGACGTGATTGCACCCGGCCACGGGGGGGGGGGCTCAGCTGGTCAGGACTCTTGGTCTGCCGTGCATTCTAGTTTGGAAAAGGGTGAACGGCCAATGGAGACTACTACTACTTTTCTTCGTGAGGGGAGGTGCTGTGCAGACCCTGTCAATGGCGTGTGCCTCGGCCGCCGGTGTGCCCGGCTTGCCCACAGCCATAAGCCCAGACTGCCTGCCTGCCTGCCTGCCTGCCTGCCTGCCTGCCTGCCTGCCTGCCTGCCTGCCTGCCTGCCTGCCTGCCTGCCTGCCTGCCTGCCTGCCTGCCTGCCTGCCTGCCTGCCTGCCTGCCTGCCTGCCTGCCTGCCTGCCTGCCTGCCTGCCTGCCTGCCTGCCTGCCTGCCTGCCTGCCTGCCTGCCTGCCTGCCTGCCTGCCTGCCTGCCTGCCTGCCTGCCTGCCTGCCTGCCTGCCTGCCTGCCTGCCTGCCTGCCTGCCTGCCTGCCTGCCTGCCTGCCTGCCTGCCCTGCCTGCCTGCCTGCCTGCCTGCCTGCCTGCCTGCCTGCCTGCCTGCCTGCCTGCCTGCCTGCCTGCCTGCCTGCCTGCCTGCCTGCCTGCCTGCCTGCCTGCCTGCCTGCCTGCCTGCCTGCCTGCCTGCCTGCCTGCCTGCCTGCCTGCCTGCCTGCCTGCCTGCCTCGTGAACTGTGCCGTTTGCTTACTCGGCTGCACTAAAAACCGATGTCCTGCTCCAGGTCCGGCTTTACTTCCACATTTGCAAATGTTTTGATAAGAGAAAGCTGCTCCTTGGCTCCTCCCCCCCATGTGACATTCCGTCGCGATGTCAGAGGCACGTTTCTTTGTAGCTTATACCCCATCAGAGGGGGAGAGTTGTGCAATGCCATTGCTGGCACTTCGGTCTAGCAACACATTGTTATGGGTGTTGTATCTCCATCCCTGTCTACATACTAATCCGTTTTCACCGTGAAGCTGAATGGCAGCTACGAATTTTTTGCCACGGACGCCTTTCGGTTTCTCAGTAGCAGGCATTGTTGCCGAGCTGCCATTCTGTTCAGCCACAGCCAACCACTTTTTGCCATTCAAGTATGGTGTGCCCCATGAAGCTTCGCCATGTTATCTGTCAGTCTCTCTCTCTCCCTCTCTCTCTCCCTCTTTGTCTGTCTCTGTCTCTGTCTGTCTGTCTCTCTCTCTCTCTCTCTCTCTCTCTCTCTCTCTCTCTCTCTCTCTCTCTCTCTCTCTCTCTCTCTCTCTCTCTCTCTGTCTCTCTCTGTCTCTGTCTCTCTCTTTCTCTCTCTCTCTCTCTCTCT
Organism: Cristatella mucedo; assembly: GCA_009760855.2. Taxonomy (NCBI): domain Eukaryota; kingdom Metazoa; phylum Bryozoa; class Phylactolaemata; family Cristatellidae; genus Cristatella; species Cristatella mucedo. Next base: position 74,906 of record WPIO01000176.1, read on the forward strand.
CTCTCTCTCTCTCTCTCTCTCTCTCTCTCTCTCTCTCTCTCTCTCTCTCTCTCTCTCTCTCTCTCTCTCTCTCTCTCTCTCTCTCTCTCTCTCTCTCTCTCTCTCTCTCTCTCTCTCTCTCTCTCTCTCTCTCTCTCTCTCGGACGTCATGGCATGCTGATGGCAGTCACACCGAACTTCCATGCTTTGAACCTTCCCTGCCTTCTACGGTTTGTAAGGCTCGAGAGCTCCTTGTAGCTGGCATTGCCGACATCTCACTTGACTGGCATCTAACTTTTTATTTATTTTAATTGGGTGAAGGCAACTCCAACCTATGCGGTAAACGTTTTGTCACTTTGAAGCTGGATAGCCTCACTTTCAACATTGGCTCAGATGACATCTCTCTAGAAAGCCTTTGAGCATGATCGGCATGCCCTATTCCAATGTGACTTTCTCCTTGATCACCACAGATCTGCTTCCCAGTCAAGTAGCCTAGGTTCTATTAATTAGCGTTCCAAAAAGTTAATTTTGCTTAGATACCGTGGTCGAATGAGACTGCTAGGGGCAGCAGCAGCCGTGCTATTAGTCAGCTTGATCGGTCTGGCTTGTGTGAGTCCCTCCCCTTCCACCACCTGGTGGGCACCCTGGAACCCTAGAGCCCGGAATTCGTTATGGGGGCTGAACATTTTAATTCGCTTCCTAAACTTCCAAAAACCTAATTCCTAAACTTACCTTGACCTTGATTCTACATGCACTGCAGCTCAGAACCGACTAGTGCTACTGAAGTGCCTTCTCCTCCCCCCCCCCAGCTGTCGCAGGTGGTGAAGTGGTGCTGCTGCTAAGCAACACCAAAGGTGGTACATGCCTCCCGCAGAGCGAGAACGGCTGAGGTATATGTCCTCGTGTGGAGGGTCAGGAGGCGCCAAAATGGGCGCCTAATACAGGGGGCGCCATCTGTGTAGTGCTGCTGCTGCTGTGACCGCTTAGGGGGGCGCCTTTCTCGAGAGGCCATCTGGGCCTTGCTACCCTCGATTTGGTCAGAGGTGACAAGTGAGCGTGTCATCTGAAAAAATCCCGAAGGAGACCGTGCAGGACTGGATTTACCCGGAACAAAACCGGCGCCCCATAGGCAAGATCTTAAATCTGGCCAAGGGAAAATTGGACGTTATTGTAAAACTGGACGTGAAAGGATTTTTGTAAGGCAGCCGGCAGTAACCTTAGCAGCTGAGCAGCAGCTCGCTGCCGGCTGTCGCTTATATCAGCTGCCAACCAGCCGCCTGCCAAGCAGAGCTCCCCCAGAAGAGTAGGCTGAGACCAGCTGTCCGACCTGAAGCACCCCAACATGCCCCACCGGCTGCCTGCCTGCTCGAAGCCGGCACATTAGCAGTGTGCGTGTCCTCACCCGGATGCTTAAGTGCACCTCGTTATGGCAGCTACTGACTGACCCAGTGGTGGCAGCTCTGCAGGGATGGGGTTAGTCATAGGGGCAGCTTCGCCACTCCACCACCCCTACACGTGATCTTACTGATCAACTGGCGATTTGCAGGCGTCTCTTTCCTTTGTCCTCTCCTCCTTCTCCTCCTACCATCCCCCTAGGTAGATCTGCAGTCTATGCTAGTATCGATGGAGAGGCAAGAGGCACTACCACCTGGTTGGCTATCGAGTTTTAGTTATGCAATTCTATCGGGCAATTGGCCCTAGTGGATCAGCATAGCACTAATCGCTTTGTGATAACACGGTGAAAGAGGCTGCACACTGTTGGTAAAGAGCTGGAATGATGCTAATTGATAGGCATCTGAGTGACTGTACTTTTAAATGTGCTGGTGCATACTGGACAATCTTGGAAGCCAGTGGACTACTTCATCCACCCGGACTAAATTTGTTAGCTGACACTGGGTCAGCATTCTGGTGGCACTGGTTTGACCGTTTGTGTTCCAATCCTCGGAGATAGGGGCTTTCTAGTCTAGCTGTCTCAAGATGTGACACCAGTTGAAGGTATTGGCATCAATAGTTAACTGATGACCTGTTTCAGCCAGCTGTGATTTTTTATGGTTTTGACCTGATCTAAGTACTCCTGGTCGCATTCTTAGAGCAACTACTAGCAGGGGAGGCGTTTGTAGTGCCTTGCAGGAGACTCAGCAGCAGCGATCAGTCAGCTGTCGGAATTTAGTGAATCAACATCACATGTAGGTGGCCTGTGATTTTAGCTAATTCGGTGTTATGTTCTACGGTGCCGAGAATGTACCAGCTGAAGGTTGTAATAAACAACAGAAGCTGCTGCTGCTTCCACCACTGCCCTGCTGCTGCTTTCACCACTGCCGTCCCCTCCTGCCGTTACTGCTGCTGCTGCCCAGTTTGACTGCTGTGGGGAGGATAAACCAAGCAGGGCACACTACTTGTTCGGTGATAAAAGCACCCATTCATAATACTCGGTACCAGCACCTGTGGTTAGGCAAGTGGGTGATCGTGCAGATAAGTAAGTGGTATTCTACTGGATTATTGGCTCAGGTTGTGGTGGCCTTGACGGTAGATGCCCTGTGCAAGCCATTGCCATCATTCTAGCAAAGTCTATAACCATGGAGCTGCTGTGCCGTGAGAAATTGGTAGGCTTTAGGTTTCAGTCCGTCAAGATATACTTGTACAACAAAGGGATCAGTATAGTCTCAACCATCCTCTGCTCTCTCTCTCTCTCTCTCTCTCTCTCTCTCTCTCTCTCTCTCTCTCTCTCTCTCTCTCTCTCTCTCTCTTAAAATTGGCTCTGCCAGCATATCTCCAGTTGAATCAGCTCGAAATCTAGGTGTCATGTTCCAAAGTGACCTCTCGTTAGACAACCACATCAGCTCCACAGTCAAGTCTGCCTATTTTCAGCTACATAACATTGCTAAAATTCGGGCTTGTTTAGATAAGGATACCACGTCAAAGTTGATCCATGCATTCGTGACATCCCGTCTCGACTTCTGCAACTCACTGCTTACTGGCCTACCGGCATGTGTGATCAGGCGATTGCAGCTGGTGCAAAACTCCGCAGCTAGGCTTGTCTGTCGTGAGCATCGCAGTTGCCACATCGCACCACTTCTCGCCGATCTGCACTGGCTACCAGTCAAGCAACGGATTGACTTCAGGGTTTTGTTGCTCACTTTTAGGTCACATCATTCTTTGGCTCCAGCCTATCTCTCAGATCTACTCCCCCACCAAGCCAAGCATCGTACCACTCGCTTTTCAGAATCCAGCAGTCTCCAATACCTCCTTCAAGGTTTTGTCGCTCACTTTTAGGTCACTTCATTCTTTGGCTCCAGCCTATCTCTCAGATCTAATCCCACATCTGGCCAAGCATCGTACCACATGCTTTTTGGAATCCAACAGTCTACCAATACCCCGTTCAAACCTCAAATCCTTTGGAGACCATGCATTTAGTTCGTATGCTCCCAAAGCCTGGAACTCCCTCCCGACTTGCGTCAGAACATCTCCTGACCTGACCACATTTAAAAGGAACTTAAAAACACACCTATTTAGGACAGCATTTAGTGGGTCCCTGTTATTCGTCCTTGATGTGCTTATGCGTGCTGACACTGTGCATGCTGCCACTAACCACATTTGCATGCTGACCCTGTGCATGTCACCTCTAACCATATTATTCATTTTGTTTGTTTTTCAAGCATGATTTTACTTACCATTCAATTGCATTTTCCTTTGCAGCAAATGTAAAGCGCCTAAAAAGAGATTGAGTTCTCTGAGGGCGCTTTATAAAGAGCATTATTATTATTATTATTATCATCTCTCTCTCTCTCTCTCTGCTCTCTGCTCTCTGCTCTCTGCTCTCTGCTCTCTGCTCTCTGCTCTCTCTCTCTCTCTCTCTCTCTCTCTCTCTCTCTGCTTTCACTATCTTGGTCAGAGAAGGAAAGATGACATTGTGGTGCTTGTGCTAGTGGCTTCGATTCCTTGTTTTATCAGGTACACCAGGGCTATAAAAAATCCTTGTGCCCCTCACTTTTTAATGTTGGATCTGGCCAAATGCTAACCAAAGCCTCGCTAACTAAGAGCTCAGACTAGCCGGGAGTCTTCTACGAGCTTCGTCTCTGGCTGGTTATTGGAGCCCTAGTTTTCAGGCTTGTTGCAAAAAAAATCTTACCATTTCAGACACCAGATTTGCCATTTTTTAAAGTCATGACATCTTTCTGGGTTTCCCAACATGTATAGTATCAGCTCCGAAGCTCCCTGATTCTGTGCACTTCTGTGTGATGCTAGGATAATGCTTATGCCCACTCTGTACTTAGACTTGTGGAGCGGCTACGTGTAACTACATGCAAGAAACACGGCACTGGCCAGTGTTAATAAGGGCGAATGTCAAGAAAATACTTACAGAATTTGACCTACAATCGAATATTTTTAGGGTACCTTTCGAAAAACAAATGTGTTAGAAATGGGATCGGAAGTTATGAAGACTTCAGGCTAAAATAAAATATGATAATGCAAACCACATCCAGCCCGGATCCAAACCGGAAGCAGCATATTTGCAAATAACAATATAACCGATCTCTGTATCATATGCGACTTGTAACCCAACTTGTCGGAGCTTGGTAGGTCTAGGTACATGTGGGATGCTTGTTAAAGTGCATTCTTGTGATTTTTATATGGCTTCATTTCCAGTGTAGGTTTGTGCCTTGTAAAATCCATAAATCAGCTAATAGTTTACGTATCAAAGTGAAATTTGGAATGTGAGTTCAGTTCTGCTTGTTTTACATGATTCTAGAAAAAAATTTGATTTTAATTGGATGCATTTTGCTGTATACTGTATACATCATCAGACGTCTCGGAGCTTTGTTTTTCGTTATCGTGGACATGTACAGTAACGTGTATCCAAGCGAAATCAGAAAATGAGGACGACTAGAATTCTGTTTTATGGACTGATGAAAGTAACTTCACGATATTTGATGATTTGTGAAGCGTCGCATAGGTGTTATCCGAAGTGAACTACTGGTGTCTACATATATGACCACCTTCAACCCACTGAGAAATTCGGCTGCAAATCTGTGAAGGTTAGGGGGTGCTTTGCAGCAAAGAGTTCTCCATCAGATACGAGGTATTAATGAACAGTGCATGTACAGTCTGGTAGTTTACATCGTTGGATTGAGAAGGAAACATACTATGTTTGAATCGTTATATTTGGCAGCTAGATAACGACCCAAAGCACACTGTCTTGTAAAGGGCTTTTTTGACAAACCCCACAGAACGTTTATGAGACGATATCGACCAGCAACTGAGGCCGGCATTCAGCCTACATCAGTACCTACCTTTTCGGTAAAAGTCGAGCTTTGTGAATATTTGGCAACCAGGCGTGACTGACGGAGCAAAGAGACAAAGTAAAAATCAAAAAGAAAACCAGAGAGGCAGCCGAGATATATAATATATAAGTTATTTTTAAATGTGGTCAAGTCAGGGGATGTTGTGCAGTCGCAGTTGTCACATCACACCACTTCTTGCCGACCTGCACTGGCTACCAGTCAAGCAACAGATCGACTTCGAGGTTTTGTCGCTCACTTTTAGGTCACTTCATTCTTTGGCTCCAGCCTATCTCTCAGATCTACTCCCCCCACCAGGCTAAGCATCGTACCACTCACTTTTCGGAATCTTAACTGTTTACCTATACCTCGTACAAACCTCAAATCCTTTGGAGACCATGCATTTAGTTCGTATGCTCCCAAAGCCTGGAATTCACTCCTGACTTGCGATACGACATCCCATGACTTGATCAATTTTTAAAAAGAAATTAAGAACGCGCCTATTTACGACAGCTTTCAGTGGGCCCCTGTGATTCGTCCTTTATGTGCTTATGTGTGCTGACACTGTTGCATGCTGTCGCTAACCACACTTGCATGCTGACCCTGTGCATGTCACCCATAGCCATGTTATTCATGTTGTTTATCAAGCATGATATTTTTTCCACACACCATTCAATCGTGTTTCCTTTGCAGCAGATGTTAAGCGCCTAGAAAGAGATTGAGTTCTCTGAAGGCGCTTTGTCATTGTATGTGCATGCCAGTAGGTTTGTGCAAACATGCACTGTGTCAGCAAGCATGGCACAGTGCGTGAGGCAAAGCTTGAAGCAGGTGTAAGTTTGTTTAGAGTTTACTTGAGTGGAATGCTGAAATGTAGCTTGGCTGCACCCATTTGTCACGTTGCTGTGTTCATATCTAGAGCCACATGTGGCATGTACTTTCAGAAGACTCCTGAAGACATGCCCATTGTGAATGTCGCATGCAGTTTGTATTTGCATCGCTTGCTGTGCCAGGCAGCAGTTGCCTGCAGCAGCATCATCAACCTTTCTCTCGGCATAGAGCTCGGTGCATTTAGGCCTTAGCTATCCCAGTTTGAAAATTACATTGCAAAAACCAGGAGGTACAGTATGGGTAAACAGATTATTACTGCAGCAACATTTGTATTTATCGGCTTACCTACTCTTGCATCTCATGTGCACGTGACCTTGTGCTATCTTGTCCTTATGTTCTACGGCCAGATTTGAACTCCAGCATGCAGATGGTGAGCTATATGGCACAGGTGCTGCCGGCCTGCTCTTAGCAAGATAGCGTGCTGAGCAGCACCCAAAGCCCTTCGGCATGAGAGCACCTTCAGTCGCGATGGCTTAAGCTGCATTTACATCGGCGAATGTGTGGACTGGAGACTTCCAAGACCTTGTCTCGAGTGCAAACGAGTGTCGAACTTGCCTTGTCAATATTGGGGACGGTTCGGAGTCGATACTTGTCTCGCTATCGGGCTGTGACTGGTACACTTGCTCTTACTTGGCAACAAACGAGATCTCAGAAGTGTGAAGATCGTAAAGTTTCTCAGTTGGCTGCAAATGGAAATCGAGCAGAGGCAATCCATGGGCATGCATCAGCTGCTGCCTAAATAAGTTTATACATGCAAGTCATCACAAACTTAGTCACTATACTTCTTCAGGCAGCTTTCTTGATCAAGCCATTCTTGTATTCCCACCTCATTTAAATAGCAGCAGAAGAGCCTTAACGGCTATCGCCACCGATCGAAGTGGCAATAAAGGATCGCCCACTGCAAGACTCGATCCGTAGAACTGGATCGCTTCCCCCTGAGCTGAGACCCTAGTGATATTGCTGTCCAATAGACTGGTCTCCCCTCACAAAGGCATCTATGAAGGCGGCATCCATGTTGCTTTTGTGGGTCTCACCTTAATTGGTTGGCTGCCTCCTGAGTCTCCGGTCTACCACCAAGAAGTAGACAACCCTCTTTGAATCCGGCCCTCGAGACTGAATCCTTCACATCAGCCATAACTCCCCCACCTCTCACCAGTGAAAGCTGATGGCGTGACCTCAAGATCGTGGCCGGTGCAAATGCAGCTTCACCGGGAGAGCAGGTGTAGGATGGAGAGGTCGGTTAAAGATCACACCATATTTGCAAGTCTTAAGCCTTGAGCCTTAAGGGAGCAGTAGGGAGCTGCTATCTGATTAGCTCCCTGCTAGGCACCCCGTGTGACCTGATAAGGTTACATATCCTGCTGTTGACCTGACACAATGGTTGTCGATTGACGACCGTGGAGCTGGCATGCTTTGCCTGTAGCCGAACACCACCGTTTGGTACCGGCAGCCCAGCTGGCTGGGCTAGGTTTGTCTGCCGATGGCCCTATTATGTTCTCCGGCCTGTCGAGCCTGGGCCAGCAGGCCACTTCACAAAATCATCCTCCGATGTGCTGAGGCTAGGTGCCTGGTAACCAAGTGCCTGGTTAAAATCAAGGAGGCTATGTCCCCTGCTGCCCCACAGCTGCCGACTGGGTAAGCAGGCTTGGCTGACAGTGAATATTTCTTTCGGTGTCATTCGGTATCGTTCGGTTAATTTGTTGTTTTGTTTTTTATTAATTTTTAATAATATTATTTACAAATATAAATTGTTTACAATACAAACAACAATTAGCACTCGGTGTCGTTCGGTTAATAATATTCCTGCCCAGCGGCCTGCAACAAGGAGGGCAGCGCATACCTCTGCCCTCCTCCTCCTCCTCCTCCTCCGCTCCTTGCTTTGCTCGGTTTCTTTTGGACCTGTCCGGACACAGCAGCGGCTGTGGTGAGATAGAGTGAAGAGTACCCTTATTGTGCAGCAGCACCTAGGCAGGAGTCCATGTCTGTCGTGTAGCTGTTGCTACAGACCTTTTAGAACTTGCCGGTAACCGAGTGATAGCTCGTCTGCAGTTAGCATATTTTCAGCTTCTTCGCTGTGCAAGGACGTGCAGCAGCAGTAGTGCACGAGTTGCACGCCCAGCCGAAGCTGTGGCAGTCGTGTCACGTGGTCACCGTCGTGCATTGACGTAATAGAGCAGCCCCGCTGACGTGCTAAGATGTTCTGGTAGCAATTTGCCCAAATGCCGGGGGAAAAGGTTTTTGGAAAGCATGACGGGGAAAGGAGTGCTTCGGGCAACGTGCTCGCCCGTGCATTGTTTTCGTCGAGTGTCCGCAGGCGACCACCCCCCCTTCCGCAGGACCGAGTGCGTGGCCTGGCCCTGGCTGCTGCCTGCTCGGCGGTGCTCTGCTCGCTCGCTCGTCGAGATGTGCAGCCGCTGTCTTCTTCTTCAGGTCGTGCCTCTGGCCGTCGCTGCCGGTGCCCTCGTGGTTGGCGCCATTGTCACGGTGCTGATGCAGCGCAAGAAGAGACCGCCCGTCACGCTGACCGATCCGAACGTCAAGATCCCGCTGCGTCTCATCGACAAGGAGGTGCCCGTGGCTGCCAGCCGCATTTGCAATCCGGCACACGTGCCTGCGGTCTCTCTCTCTCTCCGCTTGGGCTAGCTTACTGCCTGCTCTGCTAAGCTCCGCTACCGCCTTCGCTGCCGCCGCCATCATCGCTTTTCTCTCAATTTGCTGCGCGCTGTCCAGCTGCTGCCGTTCAGCCATGCGGTCAGCCGCCGCGCTGCCCCGCGCGCTCTGCACCGCAGCACGGGGGGGGGGGGGAGGGGGCCGACCGAGCCTGAGATGCACCTCTGGTCGACTGCCTCGCTGCTGCAGCCCACTTGCGCCGCCAGGCGCTGTGCAGTACGAGCCGTCCGTGATGCTTTCGAGCATGGATCGTATATACTAGCCGAGATACAGTACGGATGTCTCTCGAATTAGCCATGTCAGTACTAGTTTTTTTTTAGCAAAACCTAGCAGAGTGGGGGGCAATGCGGCAATGCGCGCTCGAGAACAGATCTCTGCTGATACGTACGACCTGCCACCAGCGCTGCTCTCAGCTAGGCTCAGCAGCAGCAGCGTACTGGCGCCGTGCACGAGGCCTCGTCAAATGCCTCTTGCATGAGACGTGAAGTGTCCAGCCACCAAACGTTAAAATTCTCCCTCAGCTTTGAGAGGGCATGTAGGAAACTAGGCAATGCAGCACAACTGCACCTGTGACATCCACCTGTGCTCAGCCGAGGTCGAAGTTGGCTTGCTGTGGAAGAACTCCTGGCCACCGGTGCTTGCTAAGGTGATTTAATGCCGTGTTTCTTCTGCAAATCCGTTATCAGGTCATCAGCCACGACACCCGACGATTCAGGTTCGCTCTGCCATCACCGAATCATGTCCTCGGTTTGCCAATATGTAAGCGGAAACGTTCGCCTGCTTGTTTCGCCTGACTGCATTTTGTGTGCTGCATTTCGTGTGACTTGGGCACTGCTCGCTCGAGCCACCGACCGATGCGCCTCGCCACCTCGGTTTGCTGCAGGCCAGCACATATACTTAAGTACTTCGATGGACGGCGTGCCGGTCGTGCGTCCCTACACACCCGTGTCCAGTGATGACGACAAGGGCTACATGGACCTCGTCGTTAAGGTATGCCCAGGCCCGTGACTTGCATGCGATCTCTTGCCGGGGGGGGGGCAGGGGAGCGTGCTGCTTCACCTCCAACGCTGCGCTGCTGTCACCACTACCGCAGCCCAGCAGCGGCTGGCATGCAACGGTAGTGGTTCTTGAGACATTAGAAGCATTTTTCGCCCAACCGTTAGTGTGGGACCCTCCCAACGCGACCCAGAATCTCTTAGTTCTCCCCAACCCAGCCAGCCCAGCCGTCTGCCTGGGATTAGGAACTCGACCAGTGCCGTCCAACATTCGTCTCGCTCACGGCCGATGGTGATTTCGTTTTATTGCCTGCAGTATATGCTTGAGATGCTGACTGTAGGTTGACAGGCCGTTGCCTGAACTGAAATTTTTCTCATCGTACGATGGGGCGGGACCGTTACAGCAATGTGTGAACACGAGACCTGGTCGTCGTCGGCGTCACGTGTCTCCCTGCAGTCGTCGGCTCCTCGGCAGTCATCTCTGCTGCCGCCCCACCTCTGCTGCTGCTGCTGCTGCTGCCCTCGGTTCGAATCTCCCCCGAGCGAGATCTCTTGTCCAGCTTCACCCGAGCTGGCCACCCTCGGCTCTTACTGCACGGCCGAGACCCAACTACTGGGCCATATCTTGAGCTTCTGTGATCTTCTTCACGTGTGCCGAGGCAGTGGTCCACTGCACGTGTGCCGAGGCAGTGGCACGACGAAGGGTTTAGCAGCGCTCACAGCAGCGATCAGAAGTGCTGCGGCCGCGACGCTTTGCGCGTAGTCTATTGGCTGCAAAAGTCGCTCGATCGCTCTCATTTCGAAGCTGGATTTGGCCCCTGACCTGCCTGACGGTCGAGGGCGGAGAAAGCGGCCTCCTTCTTGCACCTTTCAGGGAGCCTCGCCCTCGCGTGCTCCTCGCGTGAGCTCGTTGCTCGTGGTGGGAATTTCAACGGTACCCCACATCTTGTTCCCCCTTTTGCTTCTACAGTTCTTCTGCCATCCGATCCGAGGCCGTTCAGCACCCTGTTTTCGGAGGCTTTTGCTACTGAAAGTAGGTAAACTATGTGAGAAAGATCGGTACTACTGCCTCAGAAGCTCCCTGCCCCCAACTTTCCAACTGGCAATGTGATCAAAAATATTTGGCGTCGTCAAAGAGCGCTATGAACATCAGAGGACGTGGCCGGAGGTGTCATATTAATGTTGGACCTGGTAAATGTAGCTTTACGGATGCCCATTGTTGTCGACCTGCACCTTATCCGGCCTCTTTGGGCTGTTTGTTAGGCAGCTCAGGCCAGCTGTCGGCAAGTCCTGATTAACTTTTTAATCCCTGCCTCAGTGAGAGGTGTTGCCCGGTGGGCCATCGCGTGATCGAGGACCGGATGAGGCAGCTCCACCAGCCCGAGGCTGGCCACCGGCTGCAATGCTGATGGTCGAGGGGCGAAGCGATTGCACTAGCCAGCTGCATGCACTGCCCAAGCGTATCGCACGGCTAACGTGGGTAGCTTTTGCATACTCCCGGTCACTGCTGGTGGATATGCAGCATCAGTTGCTGGCACTAGCTTCTGCCAATTGATGGATAGGAGGCGACTCAGACCCGAGTTGGCATTGGCCCTGCCTGAACCGGTTTGGGCTGCCAGGCTTGTGTAGCCTCCTGCTTTGCTGTGAATCCTCGAGAGTGTGGTGGCAGCTGCTTCGAAGGAAACATAAGCCTCTCCCTTCAGAATCAGGCGGCCTGTTTTCTCTGTAAGCAAGCCATGAGCTGATGGCCAGTGCCGGCACCAGTCAGGCCGACCGGGCTGGATACACCGGAGCCATGCCCTTGTCCAGTTCACTGTTCACTGACGGCTCATGTGCCAGGCCATCCGGCTTCTGACATCCGGCTCTGTTTAGCTCCACTCTAGTCGTGAGCAAAAGCAGTTACTCACCCCCCCCCCCCCCCCCCGACAACCCTTCTTGTGCAAATCGATCCGGATAGTGAGCCAATGTTACATCCTCACGTGCTGGCTGGGGTAGGCTGGCGGTTTGGCACGCTGCAACCTGGGCAGCAGCTGACGTTCAGCAAACAGCTGCTGCTCAGACCCGAGCCATGGGTCAGCCGTCTGCTTGGCTAGGTGCTGCAGTTCTGTGTGGCCTCAGCAGCCAGAAGCTGGTGAGCCACCAGCTCCCTGTCGGTTGCTCGGTGCTAGTAGAGTATTTGTTGTACATGTCCAGACCAAAGACGTCGTGTAGCTTTCGCTGCAGTGGCAGAGCCACCTAGTTTTAATTCCACTCTATGATCAACCGTCGAGTTCGTTGGAATTAGCAGTATGATTTTTGCAATAGTGCTACCTTAATCGCTGGTCTAGTCTCGCCTACATGAAAATCTTGCGAGTCTTGTCCCCTACGTCAAGATCTTGGAGGTCTTGCCCCCTCAGATAAAAATCCTCACTTCACCACTGTTTGGCTATACAGACTACTGCACGGCAGGAGAGAGAGAGAGAGAGAGAGAGAGAGAGAGAGAGAGAGACAGACAGACAGACAGACAGACAGACAGAGAGAGAGAGAGAGAGAGAGAGAGAAAGAGAGGGAGAGAGAGCAAGAGACAGAGAGACAGAAAGAGAGGGAGAGAGAGAGAGAGAGAGAGAGAGAGAGAGAGAGAGAGAGAGAGAGAGAGAGAGAGAGAGAGAGAGAGAGAGGGGGAGGGAGAGAAGAGGAAAGGAGAGGGGGAGTGTGAGTGTGAGTGAGTTGAATGAAAGAGAGATGGGTGACAGAGCCTGAAGCTAGAGAAAGGAGAGAAAAAATGGATGGATGGATAATGTAGAGAGAGTGTGAAGAGAAAGTAGAGACAGACAGTTCAATCTTGAAGCAGACAGGCCGATACAGAGACTGACATAAAGAGAGGAGGCACAGACAGAGCTACAAATACGGGGACATAGACCAGGTAGCACTAGGAGGGAGGGAGAGATCGGCAAAGTGTTACCTGCCGAGACAGATAAATAGACAGGTGGAAGGAGCTGACAGAACAGACAGACACAGAAGCAGACTCGCGAATGGAGACAAGAATACGAGACAATGGGAGCGGCTGCTGGATGTTGTTGCTGAAACAATTCGTTCCTTTATAAGGGCTCCGAGGCAAAGCCTTTGGCTATGTAACACCGGTTGTCGTGGTTGTCGTGCAGGGTTAACTCGGTCACGTGTTCCACTGTCTTCCCAATACCTCAGAGGCGGCTGGCCTTTGTCTGCCGAACAGCCTTGGCAGCCTTGGATTGCTAGTGCTGGGCGCGTTTACACAAGGGCACCTATTATCAGGCACGATGCTGGCTGCTGTTTCGACGAGTTGCAGCACTTGGTACCTGGGCATTCGGTCTAACTGTCACCCCTCTTGAGAATTTAAGGTCATAATTATCTCATGCTGAGTCGTTACAATTAGACTGCAGGCCATGTCCTGCAGTCTTTCTAGCTGCAATGTCTGGCTGTGCCTCGGAGAGCCTGTGAGTCTGGGTGATGAATTTGCAATGTTGGCATCCTTGGTTTTGTATTTTCAAGGCCCTCTGTGTAGGGTCCTGGGTAGGCGGCTGCTGGTTTTTTGTGCAAATGACACTCTAGCATTGCCTACATCCCCAGGTGGACCTCGTCGGCCACGTCCTCTCTCCTCTACATCTTGCAGAGAGAAAGCACCCTGGCCCTGCACCAGTCCCTGATCTGGTACCCCTCCCACTCCGAGACGTCCTCGTGTATGGAGCAGTAGCCCAGCCCATCCGTACGACAGCTGTGGCTTTGCTTTGCTTTTAAAGTTTGATGGGTCCTCGACCAGTGTGCACGTGGCAGACAGCCAGCCAGCCGGGGAGTCCCCCACCCCAAGTAGCTACCCCACTCCGGTTTCTAGAGTAGGCTTGATAGTACCGATGATTGGCAAGTGCAGCCCTGATACTTTCTTGCATCCAGAGATATTGTAGAGCGAGTGCGACCAGCCGGGTTGGCCACATTTTTGCTGGCAAGTTTTTAAGAAACATTACTAGTGGTGAAGTGTGTAGGCGGGCCATTGATGAAAACTTATGGTGTGCATAACCTCGGCAGTAGCTCAAGTGGAATTCAGATATAATTTCTTCGTGGTGACCGTCGGAGAGCACAGGAATTGAGTGTGGCCCAAATCAAAGCCCCCCCCCCTAAAGTGGAAGGTGTCTAATAAATGCCCCCAGCCAACCCTCATCCCTGGCTCTGCCACTGAGCTGGTGCCCGGTTACAATACTGTCACCCCTTCGATGATTGACAGCGACTCCATTTCTGTGGGATGCTTGTCTCGGCTAGCTGTTCGACCTCTCCTCACCTTCGCTGCCTCTGCTAGGCAAGCCTGCCAACACTCGCGAGCTGTCGCATGCTTGCACAGTCATAGCCAAGTACAGTATATACAGACATCAAAGAGGCCGCCTAAAATTGCCGCCTAACCCAAAAAAAAGGTCTCATTCTGCTATGAAAAATGTTACTAAAGCCTGCTGGGATGATTTGCAGTTTATAGAATAAGCTTACATTACATGTAAGCAAATGTTTTAGCACGAGTATTATAATTAGCTGTCTTTGAAGCAATGACGCACGTACTGGGTACATTTTCAGTTACCGAAAATGGCAAATTCGCTCGTTTGTGCTCCAGGCTTCATGGGTCCAGTATGCTATCGTCTAGCCCACTCCAAATGAGCCACTTCATATTCAAATGACAGAACTGGCTTCCTATTTTGTTCCGAGCAAACATACCTTGTTCATCTATTCGACGCCTGATCGTATCCCTACTTCTAACGTAGTAGCAGCCTACAGGCTTTGAGCATGAACCCTCGCACGGTTGAGACAATGCCCAAAGCTTCATTATTCACTAGTTTGACCTAGCGGGTGTAATGGAAGGTGGGCGGCCGTTCTCTTTAGTTTATAGATGATACCACCATAGCCAGTGTCATCAAGTTGTACCTCAGTACCGAAATCGCACCAGTTTGCTATTGTATAGCGATTGCAAAGTTACCAATATATCTGTGTATGTATATATATATCGGTTAATTGTACACACATATTCATATTTTAATAATCAAGTTATGTATATATATATGTATATATATGTGTGTGTGTGTGTGTGTGTGTGTGTGTGTGTGTGTGTGTGTGTGTGTATGCAGAGAGAACTTGTTGTTAAAATATGAATATGTGTATGTACATTAACGGGTGGAGCCATGCCCTGCCAGGGCTGCAGGTGCTACCCACGACTCCTGGTTCAGGAACAGGGATCACACGGCTTCCGCACCGGAAATGGCCTCCGAGACACATAGCCACACGCGATGACATTCGTTCCACGAGTGCAATGCCGAGTTTGGCCGGGCAGGCTTCATTATCAGTCCACCAGCTGCCGAGAGCCCGACCACGAATGGCCTCGCCACTGCCATCCGGTAGCCAGCTGTCAGGGGAGACCGGGCTATGACCCTGTACTTTTCAACCTTCTTCCGGGCTGCCGCCACCAAGGCATCCTCTCTGCAGTCAAACAGCACCGTCACGTCGACGATGACCGCGTCGGTGCCGTTGTCGATGACCAGGTCCGGCTGGAAAACCGGACCCCCGGCAAGCAGGAAGGTGCGACCTGCCGAAAGGCAAGAGCATGTGGCGGTGGCTGGGAGAGCTCCGATTACGCAGCCCAGAACCTGGTTGTGTTGGGCCTTCGTGCGGCATAGGCGGCAGCTTGTAACTGCCCCGAGTAATGCCCTACTCCTAGCAGCACCCACTGGCAGCACGTCCAGGCACACGCGGTCGACGAACCGCCAGGCCCCGGAACGACAGGCCAAAACCAGCGATCTGGAAATGGCAGATATGCATACACAGTGCTGCCCCCAAAAAATCCACACGCTCTAGGGTTCAAGATTTAACATCCGATATTTCAGTGCTTTTTAGACTTCATGCCAGCAAAACGCAACCAGAGCATGATTCGCACGAGTTGGCGAGTTATTTGTAACAAGTTGTGCATGCTACCGCCTTGATTCGATGACGAAGTGGGAAAACATGAACAGTGGTCCTGTGTTTGCAGTATTTGGAGCAATTTGTCGGTAGATATAATTTTCTGCTACCGTCAGAGCTCTGCAAAGTAAGACTAACGAGATGCATCAAGTATTCTCTCTAAAAATGATCTTAACGACCGTATTGGCCATTTTTTCAGCAATCGAGAAGATTTTGAAGCATGTTATTTTGAGAATGCACAACCGTAGGCCTCACATGGTTTGAAAGTGCAAGAAATTGATGATTCGTTGAATAATAAAAAGGGTTTGCTCAAACTAAGGTTAGAGCTGTGATCTCGGAGGAGTCGAATCACAACGTATTATTCTAAAAGCCCATTGCCGGTTACGGCTGGCTTTTCTTCTTGGCTTGGCTGCAAGTAAGCTGCCACTGTGTCTCGCAGGGGGTGGGCAGCAGCAGAAAGGACCAGGGTGTATGGCTTTCTAGAGCGTTGGCCAGCTTTTAGCCTGTCCTCCCAGCTTGTTTATTGACTTTCGGTCAGAGCTCCCTTTTAGCCTGTTCTCCCAGCCAGTGCGCCGGCCTCCCGGACAAGAGCTGTCCGGCTCTGTTGGACGGGTTCCTGCTTGCCCTGGAGCTGGATCCGGTCTGGAGGCTTGTCAAGGACACCCAAGTGCACTTAAGTATTTGGAAGGTCTAGATTTGCTTGATTGGCTGCTTTCCCTGGGCCGCCCTGCCCCCCCCCCCCCCCCCGACTGAACCTGAGCCGGGATAGTCTGCACCTATTAGCTATTGGATACCCAAGTACGAATTGCACAGATAACAATGCCAGTTTTGGAGAATACGTTAAAATTAGCCAAGATCCCTTAAAGGCTCTTTAAAAGGCTTTGACCAGAAAAGAGCATCCAGAAACTACTTTCATCAGCTCATGCCGCATTTGAAGGTTGCGAACGAGCCGGAATTGTAAAGCCAACCAATCGAGAATTATTTATTTCTCCCGGAAAGCTTACCTGTAATACGAAAGGTCACTAAATTGGGGTAGAATTGTGGCACTTTACGAAGCTGGACACTCGTATGCCCAAATTGCTAGTACTCTATCAATATCAGACAGAACGGTATAAGCGTAAGAGTATAGCGTGAGGAAGGCAGTGAAGACTGGGACCCCTGAAACTGCTTTTTGGTCGGGCCGGCTCTGAGCCACCACTAGAAAAGAAAACACCATCCATCACAGTAAAGTTGGAGGTTTTCAGGGACCTTTTTGATTTTGCACATGCACATGCTCAACGTTTTCAGGCATTGTCTGGGCAGCAAGTTTGCCTTGGTACTGTCAGGTGGCGATTAGATTCTCGAGTCGTAAACAGCAGTGCTTCTGTCTGCAAAGAATGGGCTAACTCGTTTACGGTGGGTCAAGGCTCTGGTCCGCTGGACTTGTGAAGGACGTGGCTATAGTTTTATGGAGTGACAAAAGCACAAATTTCTGCTCTTCGAACTGCAAGAGAGGCTTAACGTGCGTCGGCAACCCAACGAAGCCTACCCACCCAAATGTTGGCAACCAACTCTCAAATTCGGAGGAAAAGGTGTCATGGTGTCATGGTACTTCAGCAAAAACTGCTCCAGAGTCCTACACGGCATACCAGGCATTGTGTCGAAAGACCATTATGTAGACAGTGTTCAAAATGTTGGACTCCCAAGTTCGATGGTAGATCGTGGACTGGATTATATTTTCTAACACGACCACGTCCCAAAACACACATCCCTCCGCCTGAGGTGAATAAGTTCTAACAATTTATTCGAGATTGGCTGCCCTGCTGTCAAGGTTATGGACAGGCCGAGTCAGTCTCCGGACCTTTACCCAATCGAGCATTTGTGGAATGAGGTCGAGCAACTGTTGAGGCAACAGGCCATCGTTAGCACCTCCGATGATTAGCTTTTTGAAAACTTGCAACGAGTATGGGGCAGCATAACGTTTGATGTTTGCAAGCGTCTGATCGGCTCCTGGCTTCGGCAGGTCCGACGACAGGTCATTGCAAAAAGAGGAGACGCAGCATCATATTGCATTTATAAAGTGAGCATGATGCGTAATAGTTGCAGGGGGACGCGTTGCTATTTTCCAATTGCAACCACTGCACATACCTTTAGAGACGGCAACCTTCGGTATTTTCTCAAAATACCGGCGAATAGGCAGCCGTAATGGCGGCCCCCCCCCACAGCCATCCGAATACTTTTGCGTTTGAGCCTACATGAATATTGGCATTTCCTTTGCCTGAATGCATTGTTAATTCGTCGATCGATCGTTAGTGGTTTTTAATTTGCTTCCACGACTACTGGTCGTTTAATGTCTGTGGATTGTTATTTGTGCATCCTTGGCTTTGATCGTCAAAATGCCAGAGTGTGCTCGTGTCATTCGACCCAGTAGGAATACATCTCGATGAAGTCACCGGACATGGTCAATTTTATGTTGCACCAACTCGAGGAAAAATCGAGAGCTTCTCGAGATCTCTGAAGATGAGACCAGAGTGAAGACAACTGTCAGATCCAAATAATCACCGATGAACGTTTACAAGAAAATGTTGGCAGTCTGTTACTTTTGGCAGGACGTTTTCTAGTGCAAGTTTCTATATTGCACAATGAACACCTAACAAACGACCTACTTAGAATCTGCACCCACTATAGTTGATGTATGACCGCAGCCAGTCCGACTTTTCATGCCACACTAAGAGAACTGAATGTCTTTCTAGGCAGTTCACTTGTCGAGTCCCAGAAAATCAGATAAGTGCAAGGGCAGCTAACAAAAAGTGCATAGCACAAACGAGATCCTGGAATGTTTACATAATAAGAGATAAGGTTATGACACCATCTGATTTACAACCTTGAAATACGGATTGCGCACGAAGTTAATGTTCACCAATTTACCGGCTGGGAAAATATGGCATTCTGGATGTGCATGGAGCACTGCATTGTTACTTAAGAGCTGTATTTTTGTAAGGGTCTGTTTTACGGTTTGTGTGCCCTAGCTCTGCAGGACTCGAGACGGGTTGTTAGTGGCAGCTAGCCGTCCTGGCAACATGCCAACTGCACATCTTCTCATGGGCTGTGGCTCTGTCAGAGGGAGGGAAATTACTTCCAACAAGATCTTCCTTGGCTGCCTAGCCGGGTTTTTCCCTTTCCCGGTGCTGATTTTGAGGACTCACTGTAGAGCAGCTCTGGGTTTTCGAGACTTGCTCCGAACGTTTTGCACAGCCTCTTCCCACACTGGCTATTAAAAAGCCTTGGCCCGGAATTTTTGTCAAATCAACAGCATGCTAATGTGTGCACACTAACAGCAATAAAAATAATAATAATAATGTATTTGATAAAGCGCCTTCAGAGAACTTAATCTCTTTCTAGGCGCTTTACATTTGCTGCAAAGGGAAATGCAATTAAATGGTAAGTAAAATCATGCTTGAAAAACAAACAAAATGAATAACATGGTTAGGGGTGACATGCACAGGGTCAGCATGCAAATGTGGTTAGTGGCAGCATGCACAGTGTCAGCACGCACAAGCACATGAAGGACGAATCACAGGGACCCACTAAATGCTGTCCTAAATAGGTGTGTTTTTAAGTTCCTTTTAAATGTGGTCAGGTCAGGAGATGTTCTGACCCAGGTCGGGAGGGAGTTCCAGGCTGTGGGAGCATACGAACTAAATGCACGGTCTCCAAAGGATTTAAGGTTTGTACGAGGTATTTCTAGACTGTTGGATTCCGAAAAGTGGGTGGTACGATGCTTGGCCTGATGGGGGAGTATATCTGAGAGATAGGCTGGAGCCATAGAATGAAGGGACCTAAAAGTGAGCGACAAAACCTTGAAGTCAATCCGTTGCTTGACTGGTAGCCAGTGCAGGTCGGCGAGAAGTGGTGTAATGTGGCAACTGCGCCGCTCACGACAGACAAGCCTAGCTGCGGAGTTTTGCACCAGCTGCAATCGCCTGATCGCACATGCTGGGAGGCCAGTAAGCAGTGAGTTGCAGAAGTCGAGACGAGATGTCACGAATGCATGGACCAACTTAGACGTGGTATCCTTATCTAAACAAGCCCGAATTTTAGCAATATTATGAAGCTGAAAATAGGCAGACTTGACCGTGGAGCTGATATGGTCGTCAAACGAGAGGTCGCTTTGGAATATGACACCTAGATTTCGAGCTGATTCGACAGGAGATATGCTGGCAGAGCCAATTTTGAGTGTCAGCCTTTCCAATTTGTGAATCACACTGGGTTTGCCCATAACTAGTAAGTTAGTTTTGTCATCGTTTAGTTTTAGAAAATTTGCTGCCATCCATGTGCGGATGTCATTAATGCAAGCAGCAAGTGAGTTTAGAGAATTTGAGGTGCTCGAAGGCTGGGAGGGATCAAAGCAAAGGTACAGCTGAGTGTCATCCGCATAGAAGTGGAAGCCTAGATTGTGCTTGGCAATCACATCAGCAAGAGGGAGAGTATAAACCGTGAAAAGAACCGGACCTAGCACGGAGCCCTGAGGTACGCCATATTTCAGAGGTATTTCAGATGATCTTTGTCCATTCACGTCAATACTCTGGAGTCTCCCACTGAGATAGGACCTGAACCACTGCAGAGCAGTGCCAGTGATGCCCAGGCGAGATGAGAGGCGCTCTAGAAGAACTTTGTGATCGATGGTGTCAAAAGCTGCCGAAAGATCAAGCAAAACAAGCAGAGACACTCTACCCATGTCTGCATTCCTAAGTAGCTCGTTGTATACCCGAAGCAATGCTGACTCTGTGGAGTGATTAGCTCTAAAGCCGGACTGGAATTTACTAGCAAGGTGTGCAGGCGATATTGCTGTAAAAGAATCGGAGTAAAGCCTGCAATCAATGAGTTACTTCGACTCAGCCAATAATCGACCTTGAAGTGGCTTTTTTAATTGATAAGGTCAGCTGGACTACAACTGTTAGATCAAGAGAACTTATTTAGAATAAAAGGCTGGACTTAGTCAACTTGTTTGCTAATGGACCGACATGGTCAGCCCGTCTCTAATTGTTTCCAAGGTTCAGTAAATACTAAGTCGATGCTTCCCCTGCAGTGGTGGCAATTAAGATTACGTTTGGATAAAAATTGCCTGATCTTAAATCAAAAAATGCAGCAAGGACCGTATGGGGTTTTAGGCCCTTAAGCCAATGTGCGTGTGCTCTTAAGGAGGGGGGTCGGACCCAACAGAATTATTGTATTCTGGCAGTTGTGATGTTCACGACAGATAAGCATTACCTTTGAAATTTGCGCCATATCTAAGCGCCTTATTGCTCAGGCAAGAATACCTGCAATGAGAGAGCTGAAGCAGCTACCTATGCATGATGTCACAAATGCATAGACTAACTGTGTGTGCTGGTGCTGCGATCTGAGCCTTGGTTTGCTGGTAGTCGGCAGGCTTAACTATGCTGCTGATGTGGTCATTCAGCAAAGGGTTGTTTTGAAATAGAATGATCCCTTGGAATGTGTTTGTATATAGCAATACAATACTGAAGCAAAAGATGAAGCAAACTGACATATTATTATCTTCACTGAGTATAGATAGCTAGAAAATAGGGTTCTGCTTTTCTAAAAGTGCCGTAAACTGGCAATCCGACATGGAGAATTTTCTTGATCAGTGAATGTCCTGGGTATGTGAACAGACGTGTAGGACTGCTGCAATCTTCATTGCTAACTGGGTTTTTCAGCCTGTGTCCTTAGCCGGCAGGCCAAAAGCAGTGGCAAAGTTTTGCATCTGGTTCGAGTGCTGCAAGGTAAACTGTAAATGTCACCTGATTCAACTGCCACATAAGGAAAAATGGTCCAACTTTATTGTATGTCCTATACGCATTAAATCGGTTTGTACACAAACCGAAGAGCAGCACTGTATCAGATGCATCAAAATCAAGCTAGACACGCATGTGAAAACTATTTTAGAGGAGCATTAGACACCGTTTGTTTAGCAACTGTAGTCCACCGAAGGTTTTCCATGAAGTTGGCCGACTTTTACATAAACCCAATTATTTACATAAAAAATGCACTCACTGTCAGTGACCGGGTTGATAGTTGTTAGAAACGACGACATCCCGAGGGGCCCTGAAACGGTATTTTACCTTTGCAAAGGGCTGGCTGAAAGTTGGCACTTTTCGATCTGATTATCTTACTTGTAAAACTAACCGTGAAGAGTTGCATGTTTGTTAATGGAAGTTGAGTTATTCTTGTACTTCCTGACCGATCCATGGATCGGCTAATAAGGCCTGATCTGCTATTGGAAAGGCAGGGGTATTGAAAAGCAAAATCAAATGCCAAAACGTCGCCAATCACAAGATGAGTTCAAGCAGTGTGAAATTTGCATAGAATAGAGTTAGACTTGATCGAGTCTAACTTGGCGTGGCCAGGATTTTGGCATGTGAGCCTCACTGTTGAGAGACGTGAAACAAAGTTAAGGCCTTCTCTTTTAAATCAGCCTTGAGAGGTTAAGAAGCCCTCTAAAAGAAATCGTCATTCGTCCTTTTCCGGAGACCAAGACTCCGTGCCGAAGGTGCACTCCTCGGATTTTTCTCTTGAAACCCTATCGTAAAGGCAATGCGTACCCCCCACCCACCCCCCAGCTGTTTTCGAGAGCTTGAAGCCGTGAGCACACGTGCTGAAGGCACGCCTCGAGCAGCAGAGGTCTTTCGACCTGACCAAAATGAATAGCCTTTTAGCAGTTCTTAAACTGTGGCTACCCCCTTAAAAAAAATATGGTTCCTTTTACAGACCGACCTTTACCTTTGGTTTGGCACACCATCACGTGTAGCTTTAGCCCCATCCAAAAACCAAAAAAAAGCGGTAGTTCCGCCTCTAGAAACACGTCGAACACCAACTACAAGCCTCCAGAGTCACTTTGAAAAGCTAACGGTCGTCCGTGAAGCTGGGCGGTAGGCACCAGGGGGCTGGACGTTTAATGCAGTATTCTGCAGGCCTGCCTGCCGTGCACTGCTTAAGTCTGCTCACTTTCCTATAGGCAGCAGGCTAGAGCCCTAGCTAGCTCTCCCTACCTACCAACTGGGGGGGGAAGGAGGGTGTGTGTACGTGTGTCTGCGTGCGTGCGTATGTTTTGTGTGTGTGTATGTTTTGTGTGTGTGTGTGTGTGTTTGTGCAACTTTCGTCTGTATAGCCCGGAGTAATAAACCCTATGTTAAGCTCATTGTTTGCCTCGTTCTTGTTTTATGTGTACTTTTCAATAAATAATAACAATAGTGCATTTGTATTGAACCCTCGGAAAAATTTCAGATCTCTTTCTAGGCACTTCATATATGCTGTAAAGGAAGCATGATCAAATGGTTAGTGATAACATGCTGCTGTGGTTTGGCCTTGTGGTTAAGGTGCTCACCTTTAACGACCGAGGTCAAGGTGAATGCATTTGATGACTGGGGTCATGGGCTCGAGGCCTGTGGCATTATGTGAAGCACTTGAATAGAGATTAATTTTTTCTTGGGGCACTGTTAAAATCAATTATATTTAACATGCACAATGTCAACAAGAAAATCAGAAAATTAAATTCAGTGTTGCTTACGGCAGGCAGCAGACGACACACTGGCCGCCTCAGATTCCAGCTAGCACCAAGGAGTGGACTTCTCTAGTGCCACGTACATGCACACCCTCCTGTACTTGTGTGTCATCACTGATTCAGAACATTTTTGGTCAAGTCTGATTGCGGTTTGTATGACATTTTTATGGTATAAAACAGCCTTATAAGCTTTACTTACCATTAGCAAAACAAAAATGAAATGCCTATCGCCACAAGCTTACATTCCGAGGCACACGTTAATTCGGATTTCTGCAAGATCTGTCTCAGGCCATCCTAAATAAAAATAATAATAATTCCTTTGTATAGCGCCTTAAGAGAACTTGATCTCTATTCAGGCGATGCACATATGCCACTGGGCTTGAGCCCACGACCTCGGCCCGACCTTGGGTCGGGTGAGCACCTTAACCACTGGGCTAAACCAGTATGGAAATAGAGCCCGGGGCCTAGTGCCCTTGCCTCTCTTTCTGGGCTTGAAGTGTGCCCCCTTCGCTTTCTCTCGTCGGAGCTGCCACCCCGT
The DNA here is from genome assembly GCA_009760855.2 of Cristatella mucedo. Classification (NCBI taxonomy): domain Eukaryota; kingdom Metazoa; phylum Bryozoa; class Phylactolaemata; family Cristatellidae; genus Cristatella; species Cristatella mucedo. Next base: position 98,741 of record WPIO01000176.1, read on the forward strand.
GCCCTCCCCCCAGCTTCATTGGCATCCCTCTGCTGATTCTTCTGCCGTGCTGTGTGTGAGCCGGACGTGTCGTTCCTTTGTGCAGGTTTACTTCAAAAACGTTCACCCGAAGTTTCCTGACGGTGGCAAGATGTCGCAATATCTAGAGAAAATGTCCATCGGTGATTGTATTGACGTTCGAGGTCCGAATGGCCTCTGTATCTATAACGGTCGAGGTACGTATCCAGCCAGCTACCGCAGGGAGCAGCTGCGGTGCAGAGAGTTGCACAGGAGGGAAAAGTCGGCAAAGAAATTCAGCTTCGACTGCCGCCGTGCTCATCGTGGCTCCGGCTGCTGCTGGCTCTTGGCTGCCACCGGTGCTGCCCCAGCATGCAACGTGCCGATGCCGGGCACACACTTGGCCAACTGCCAGTCTGTTGGCCGAGCTGCTCTTGCCAACTCTGGCTTGTTTTTGACAGGCCTGTTTGCCATCAAGCCTGACAAGAAAAGGGATCCGGTGATCAAGTATGCCAAGCATGTGGGCCTAATCGCGGGTGGCACAGGTGGGCGCTGCTGCCTTCCCCCCCCCCCGGCCACCGTCCCGCACTGGCTGCAAGCTAGCTGCGTACTGCCGGCCAGCGCTGCTGCCTGCTTCGCCGGCTGCTCGGCAGTCAGCTAGCAGAGGAGGCTCAGCAAGCCCTTGCCAATGCCACAGCAGATCGCTAGCCTAGCCGGCTGCTGGTGCGTTGCCAGGCATAACGCCGATGCTGCAGCTGATAAAGGCCGTGCTAAAAGACGGCTCGGACGAGACACATCTGTCGCTGCTCTTCGCCAACCAGGTACCCCCCTCCCCCCCCCCGATGCTTCAGCAGGCATCATGGCAGCGTGCAATGCGCGCCGGTATTGACTCGTGTATACACTCGTAACCGTGTATGCGGTCGTGAGCCCGTGAGTGCACGCTTACGTGATCCTGTGTAGAATGTCACTACACGGGCTAGCAGGTAGAGAGAGACCCTACTGACGTGCGGCCACTGCTTTTGGCAGCCTGATAACTCGGTTGAGCTTAGCTGCTATGGCAGTTTGTTTATGTTAAGTGATACATTCAGAAAACCTGCTGCTACCTCTTGCTGCTGCTCCAGCGTATGCTGCCGAGCCCCTGTGTTGAGCAATTGTCTGGCAAGCTCCTGTAGTCAACAGCTGGCTGACTAACTGTCCCAAATGTCACCGATTGTCCTCGTGCAGGAACCTCGAAGCTCTCTTCGGAAGGTATGTTGCATCACATTGAGTACTTTTTTATGCAAGTTCTGTCTTGATGTTACTCAAAATGGGCCATGTGACTTTTCCTGGGACCCCCTGCCGCCAAGCTGTCGCCTGGAAGGCATGTGCTGCTTTACAACAGCTATCGCTACAATCTGAGCTGTCTGTCCCTCTCTTTCTCTCTCTCTCTCTCTCTCTCTCTCTCTCTCTCTCTCTCTCTCTCTCTCTCTCTCTCCCTATCTTTCTCTGTCTATCTCCATCATCTATCTAGCTTTCTCTTACTGTTGCTCTCTGTCCTGCTGTTCGTTAATCCTGTCATTTTCTCTCATTAGACTGGCCTTTTCTACTCACTGCCTTATACTCCATATCTCTCTGTTGTCTGTCGATCCCCATAACTACCCTCTCTTCTTCACCTTCTTGATATCACGCTGTCTCTTATGCAGTCCTTACTCCCTCCTCCTCCCTCCACGGCTGCTGCTGCTGCTGTCTTCTTTAATTTAATTTGTTCTATTAGGCTGTGCATTTGTCTCTCAGTATTGGTAATCGACTTCTGAGTTTGCTGGCTGTGCCAGCTGGCCCGGTCTGACCATGAAGTCCCGGCATGGCCACATGCTTGCTGCTGCATGTGGCCTCTCTTCCTCTTTGGCTTACCAGAAAAGTTCCCTTTAGTCCCTTTTAGGTTCCTATTGCGGTGTTGCACAACTCGGCTAGTGTCTTAGGCATGATCAATCTTTGGCCCGCACATCTACTTGTCGTGGCACTCTACTGCCTGCTAGCTGCCTGCAAGGACAGGAGCCTTCTTTCATTCGGGCCTCGAGCCATTGTGGACCATGCTTGTCAGACTCGGAAGATCAGATTTTCGTTCAAGCTGCAAAAGCTTGTGCCAAAATTATGTGCATCGCAGCTCACAGCTGGCTGCTTCCTGTGCTAGAGATAGCTGTGTGTGTCTGTATGTATATGTGTGTGTGTATGTGCGAGCACGTGTGTGTGTGCAAGTGTGTGTATGTATATATATATATATATATATATGTGTGTATATGTATATATATATATATATATATATATGTATGTATATATATATATATATATATGTATATATATATATCACACTGTTGCACCTGAGTTCGCGCACAGGGTGCAGTGATGCCGTGACTCATGTGCCACTGCATTCAGCATGGTTCCCCGTCCACTTTCCTTCAGCGAAACATCTAGTGTGACATGGTGACATGGCTGGCACCCTGCCTTTATCCGCATGCGCTCCCGGTCTACTGGCTCGCGATCAGCTGTGCAAGGCCGGCTCGGTGGTTGTTTGCAGACCGAGGATGATATCTTGCTACGCTCCGACCTGGAGAAGGTTGCAGCCGACAACCCCAAGCGCTTCCGGCTCTGGTACACGCTCGACAGACCGGCTGACGGTCAGTGATACACAGTGCTCATACCGAGTGCTCTCTCTCTCTCTCTCTCCCTCTCTCTCTTGCTTGCTCTCTCTCTCTCTCTCCTTTTCTTCCCTGCCTCTTGTTCTCTTTCTTGCTCCTCCTTCCTTCCTTCCTCCATCTCTCTCTCCCTCTCTTTCTTGCTAGCTCTCCCTCTTACTCACTATAGCTCCCTCTCTTTCTCTCTCTGTCTCTCTCTCTCCCTCTCTTTCTCTCTCTGTCTCTCTCTCCCTAGCTCTCTTTCTCTCTAGCTCTTCCTCCCTCCCTCTGTGCTCTGCTCTATCTGCATCGATTGTGCTCTCGCTCAGGCGCCGACTTCGTTTCATTGCTCTGTGCTTGGCTTGCACCCACCGATCTCGGTGGCTGCTGTGGCGATCTTGCCTCTGCTCTCTGGTCCTGTGTCGGATTGGAGGTCGGCTACTGGCGACCTGTGCACATGCATGCGAGTGCATGCATGCAGAGCTATCGCTCAGGCTCATTCGTGACCTTTAGTTAGTCGACCATGTCAGCTCCACAATCAAGTCTGCCTACTTTCAGCTACATATCATTGCTGAAATTCGGCCTTATTTAGATAAGGATACCACGTCTAAGTTGGTCCATGCATTTGTGACATTCTGTCTTGACTTCTGTAGCTCAATGCTTGCAGGTCTACCGGCCTGTGCAATCAGGCGCTTATAGCTGGTGCAAAACTCTGCAGCTAGGCTTGTCTGTCCTGTACGTCGCAGTTGCCACATCACACCACTTCTCGCAGACCGGCACTGGCTACCAGTCAAGCAACGCATTTAACTTCAAGGTTTTGTTGCTCACTTTTAGCTCTCTTCATTCTTTGGCTCCAACCTACCTATCAGATCTATTCCCCAACCAGGCCAAGCATCGTACCAAGGGCTTTTCGGAAACTGACTGTTTACCTATACCTCATACTACGTTTGGCTCGTGCGTAACAGAGCGGCTAATGCTGTTCACTGGACACCTTTAAGCGCTCTGATCGCTGTCTGCCTGAGCCGAAGTCTACATGAAGGCATGAAGCTCTCGTGGCTGAGCTTCACGTGCGTTTTTAGCCAAACGGCTTGCGCAAGAAGCCACTGGCTGCTCCACTTAAGGGAAATGCGTCTTGGTTGGCATCTTGGCCTCGTGCCGCACCAGATCATCCCCCACCAGAGCCAGAGCTCGCAGCCGGTGCACGCTGTGCAGGCATTGCTTTGCAGCGCTCTCTCTCAAGGCGGCGCTACTTCGACTGAGTGCGACGAAACTTGGCTCTTCGTACACACGCGGTAATGCTTGGTATATTTCAAAATGACGTCAGCGTGTTCTGAAGCTGACCAATGGGCTTATTAACAAGGGGCGAGTGTCCTTCTTATTAGCCAAAAGAACATACGAAAAAGGGAAAGGGAATTAATCGGTTGAACAGAACAGCAAACCTGCTGCAGCCGTCGAGCGGTTGTGGGCCGGTGGGGGAGAGGGCTTAGTGAGAGGGTCTACGAGACGGCCGGTAGTTTGCCTCTTGCCATAGTTTCCGCTGGTTGCAAGGCGATGTTGCCGGATTGGTTGATGTCTGCCTTGCTGCGTATGCCGAAACGACTGCAATCGTCGACGGGAAAGGTCAGGCCTCCATTTGTAGCTTCTGCCGCGCCTCAGGCGCCACGTAGTCAGCGCTCAGGCAGGAGGCGTTCCACCTGTCGTCGGCTGCCTCGTCCTACCTGCCACCGCCCCTTGCCGCCGATGCCGTCTGCTGCCTGACTTCTCATGCCGTCGTCTGCTTGTTGTCTGCTCGTGCTCAGGCTGGAAGTATAGCACGGGCTTCGTCAACAGCGAGATGATCGACCGCCACCTGCCCAAGCCCGGTCCCGAGACGCTCATACTCATGTGCGGACCTCCGCCCATGATCACGTTTGCCTGCACGCCGAGCCTCGATGGTCTGGGCTACTCGAAGGAGCTTCGCTTCGCCTTCTAGGCAGCTGCAGGCGGTTGTGCCCATGCCCGCAGCAGGGAAGTGGGCAGTGTCGGCACCCACAGTCTGTCGCTGGACGTGATCTCTGGTTCGTCCTATCGCCGTGCTGCATGCTCGGGTGCCATGTGGTCTGACTGACCCCTTTCTGCATGTGCTGCCTGAGCGTGGTACGTGCATTGCGTGTTTGCACTCATACTCTTGAGAGTGGCTAGCTAATGGTACGGTGTGGTGCATTAATGTGTGAGAGCTTGCATTGGTTTTCAGATGATGTAAGCCGTTTTAAGCAGAGGAGCCTGATTGTTATTCGATCGCGTGGCTTGTCGTCACCTTGTCTCTCTCTCTCTCTCTCTCTCTCTCTCTCTCTCTCTCTCTCTCTCTCTCTCTCTCTCTCTCCTACTCCCTCTCTCACTTATCTGTGTCGGTGAGGCCTAGATGCAATTGAATTCTGATCTATTGGGGCCTTCCATTTCGTCTAGCCGACCACTGCTGTTCGTTGCGAGCCTGCTTGGTCGGCTCTGCCTACGATCTACGATCGCCTACGATCCGCTGCGCATTCCTATGCGCATCCATCGCTGCAGGCATGGTGCCCACCCGCTTGCCTGCATGTAGCTCTGAATTCGTACCAATAAATGGCTGGCCGCAGATGTTGCAGTGTTGTTGTTCACTGAGGTTTCAGCCTATTTAGCGCTTGGTTACTCGTTGCTGCATTGTTTCGGTGTATCGTCACATCCGTACCGAAGGTGGCTGCTGTGGCTCTTGGCAGCCATGTCGGAGCTTACTGCAACCTGTAGCCAGGTGTCTAGGCATTGGCTTTGTCCATTTGAACTCAACAAATGAGCATTGGGTGAAAGCAGCATCGGCGCCATCACCAACGCCGAGACGCAGCACGAGATGCATTCCCCTCTGAATTCGGCAAGCTGCCAGCGAGGTGTTTATCGAGCATTCTACCACTAACCATTTGATTGTGCTTTTCAGCAAATGTAAAGTGCCTAGAAAGAGATTGATCACGTTACAGTCATGTTACAGAAGAACCGAAATCGGCTCCTACCGTCAAATTTCCCTGCTGTCTTTGGAACACACCCACTTGTGCAACTCATGATCTGTGCTGGGTCAAACCCATTCTGATTTAGCACCCCCTTGCTGTAGCCGGTAATTAGCAATGCTCTCTCTCTCTCCCTCTCTCTCTCTCTCTCTCTCTCTCTCTCTCTCTCTCTCTCTCTCTCCCTCTCCCTCTCCCTCTCCCTCTCTCCACAAACATTGTGATCTGACAGCAATCGTCGCAAGGGCATCGTTATCGGGCCTCTGTTGCCCGGCCGCTTAGCAACCTGCTATCGCTGTGCAAGTGAGGGCTGCTCACTGCTGATTCGTCACTCCAGATGGTGCACTCGCCATTGCTCTCGAGTTCTGGCATTTTGCAGCAGCTTTTCATCTGCTGTCTTGCTTGATTGCTTACCATTTTAGCCTTATCGTGCTAGCAGCCAAGAGTGCATTTGATGACCGAGGTCGTAGCTCAAGCCCTTTGGCATATGTGAAGAGCCTGGAATAAATATTAAGTTCTCTCTTTCTGTCTACAAATTCTGTATACAAATAAATATTCCCCCATATATATATATATATATATATATATATATATATATATATATATATATATATATATATATATAAATATATATATATATATATGGGGGAAATATCGTGTGCCGTTATTTTAATGATAATTTAATGAATGTAATAGTGATTTAATGAAAACACGGGGTATGCTTTATATATATATATATATATATATATATATATATATCAATATATAATAATAATAATATAATATCTGAACGACTATAGTCGTTCAGATACTGCCCATGGTATTCAATAAAAAATTATTTGGTGTTATTCGTCGCACTGCCTCCTTGGTGTTTCTACCCTGCTATGGCTGTCGGTGGACTGGTCGGTGTGCTGCTCGATTGGCTGGTGCATCTGCATTGGCTGGTGAATTCGTTACCATTCACTTGGTCTGCTGTGTATATCAAATCGAAGACGTTGTATACTGGCTTGGCTTTAGGACGGCCCGTAACTAACCACCACTTGCTGACATGCAAAGGTAGGTGAGGGATGGATGCATCAACTGCATGTCTATGCCTCCCATTTTTGGGACGCCTCCAATTCACGTAAAGCTTGTAGCTCAGAATGCCAGCCGGAACGCTCCAGTAAAAGTAAAATGTACCGGTCCACGAAGGGTCACAATATATACGACCCACACAAACAGTGCCCAAATTGGAGATGGTTATAGTTCTCTCCTCAACCTGGCTGCCTCGATCCTTTTATAATTTGACATCAAGGGCCTGGCCATAAATAGACCAAATAAAAGGGCTTTGTATCTAAAGCTTAAACAAGAAGCCATAAAGTTGTACTCCCTGTCTGCAGTGAGCCGCTTCGATCTGCATACGCGTACTATCCTGCAAACCGCAAAAACCCGTGATGGCCAAGCAGGCTTGTTTTAATTTAAAATGATATAGTCTTTTTTTCTCCACAACCACGACGTATTTAAAAGATTAATGAATATAGCTGAACCATAGATTCAGTTGTGCCTTCGGGTTCTTATAGCTTTACAGCTGTCTATCCCAATACTCGTTCGTCTGTCACTGATGTAAAAAGAAAAGAAAGTGTAAGTAACAGTGTGCATGGTATGCTGCCGGTCACAGGAGTTGTGATTTTAAAACACTGATACTGGTGTTGGACCGTCGCAATGAGAGTCTTCGAATGCTGCACACTGACTTAAGCGGAAATGCCTAGAAAATACATATAAAGTTGGTCTAACAATTGAATATTTTAAGGTTACTTTTCAAAAGACAAACATGTGAGAAATGGGAAAAGAAGTTCTGATGACTTCCACATAAATGAAAAAATGATTATGCAAGCCATGCCTAACCCGGATGTAATCCAGAAGCATCGTATCTACAGATAACAAAACTACCGATTTTTGTATCATATGTGACTTGTGTCCTAACTTGTTGAACCTTGGTTAATCCAGGTACACATGTGAATCTTGTTTAGCTTCACGTGTATAACTTTTATGCAGCTTCATTTACAGTGTAGCTTTGTGTATGATATGTAAATTAACTCCATAACTTGACCAATATTTTATGGATCAACGAAATTTGAAATACCAGTTCAGCTTTGGTTGCACCATATTGAGCTAGTTTATTTCAGATTTCGGTTCGACAAATTTTGCCATACATGTCACAACTCCTTGATCTTAATTTTCTTCGATCACGGACATGTACAGCAAAAAAGTTATCGAACGTATCAGTTTCTGTGGCCCTATGCCGTTCTTCCGGAAGCTCACAAGCCCCAGAAAATTCTAGATTATAAAGTTCAGGAACACGATTGCCTCTTTCAGAAGGTCTCAAGCAGACTGTTAATCTTGCAAGCAAAACCTGCACCGATAGTGCATCTCTTTACATCCCTGAGATACCTTTGCCGTTAATGCACACATCATGAAGCCCTGAGGACATAGCATCTGCACGAGTCGTCATATATTTAACAGCACTCATGCACCAGGCAAGGGGTGTAAAAGGCAACACCGATGATCTCTGCGATAAAAGGTGGTTGCTCTTCACGACCTCGGGACCGAGGCCGTGGTTTCGAATCCTGCAGTGGGCGATCCTTTATTGCTGCTGCAAGCAGTGGCGATAGCCTTTAAGGCTCGGCGACCATGCATAAATTCATAACCGCAATAGTCACTACTGTATCAGGCAGAGTGGCATCAACAGCCAAAACGGCGGAAAGCTTCGGAACACTTTCGGTGCAGATACACGAGATAGTGAAGAATTCTTGGCCTTTGCTAAATTCCGCATCGAAGCTCATACACTTTCGGCGGCCTTTGCATCGATCTCCACCTCATACGTCGCACCGATCAGGCAGCAAGAAGCAGAAGTAGTGGGACAAACCCTTGCCGCTAAGGTTTGGTCCGGCGGTAAAGGTGCTCACTCCGACCGAGGTCATGGGCTCGAGCCCCGTGGCATACGTGACGCACCTGTTCTAAGTTCTCTTAGGTTGCTTTACGAATGCAATATATATTATACATCCTCTTTACAAGTGCAACAATAGGCTGTAGTCGGCGTGGTCCGACGATTTGTGCTTCGCATGCCTGCATCTTAAGAACTGAATAAAGTCACCCTGGGAGGGAGGATGCTTATCAGCAGCAGAGCCTTTCGTCTGAAATAATCTGCGATGTTCTTTTCGTGGCACTTTGACCGTTGACCTTTGAGCAATATGAATGTAATTTTAGAATGTCTGCTGCCTATTAGACGCTGCCGTACTCAACGTCACGTGCTGTCGGGATCCCATCCTCGTCGCCACTCCTACGTCTGAGCAGTCGCACACGCCAGGAGACCGAATCGACAACACAGATGTTTATTGCGAAGCGCATGGAACCACATAGCAGCTAGTAGCCGCGATGGCCGGCCGGCCCTTGCCCGGGAGAATATGACAAGTGCACACACGCAGAGGCCAAACTAGGGTCTCATCTAGGGGGAAAGACCAGCAAGGTTTTCATTGAGGGAGTAGGACTTGCAAATGATAAAAAACTAAAGCGCAAAATAACAGTGCTTATTCGATAAGAACTCGATGGCCCCTCATCGAGTGGAATTAGAACATAATTGTACCTATGTGGACCGTCGGGGGCTCCCTCCCGTAGAAATAAGGTGTGGCCCTGTTCGCTGCACCGCTCTGAAGGAAAGCAAATTCCCTCCTATCCTCAGGCTCTGCCACTGCACCGGGTGCGTCTCCTGCTCTCTCTTGGAATAGACTTCAGCCGAAAGAGGAAGAGACCACGGTGTGTCCAGTGGACCCTACAGCATGTGACTTCAAAGGCGCAGATTGGTACCGAAGCCATTTGTCATATGAAGTCGCGAGGGTCATGTAGCTGCCTGCGAGATGGCGCTGCCATGCCGATGAAGATTACAATCTGTGCATTATGACGGCACATCTATGTCAGAGTTTGGTGTCGAGAGGTATTCCCAATACTGTAAACAAGGCGAAAGCAGACACTACAATTCGCTTTGGTAAGCAAAAACGTGCCAGCTCGTGCACACCTCTTGGCCTCAATGTGTTTGGGAGTAGTCCGAGATCAGGCCTGAATGCTCATTTGGTAATGCTTTCTATACAGTATCTGTAAAGTGCCTAGAAAGAGATTCAGTTCATTGGTGGCGCTATATAAATGCATTATTATTATTAACGATCTCTACGCCATGCCACAGGGTTTTGAACCCAAGAGTTGAAAGTTACCGAGGCTTCAGAATGGGTCTGCAGGGTTGTGTTAGTATCAAAGCCCAGCGCCGACAAGCTCCGAATATGCCCTGACTCAGTGGGGGGGGGGTAATAAAGGATTAATTCGCATTGAAAAGATTTATCAGCTTCAGACCGCCGAAGACATCTTCCCAAGTCTGGCTGACTCCAGACACTTCGTCACTCTAAACTCAGACGATTCAGTGTTCATGCTGTCGGCCCTCGACTTTCGTTGAAATCCCTGGCCGACGGTTAGCCAATTTGGCATCCTTACCTCAGCCTCTGCCGTGTTTCACCGAATTTATTTGCCATATTGCTAACATCCGGAGTATTCATATGTATACTAATCACGTTATGGTGAGTTTATCTAAAAGTGTACAAAAATACTAGCTGATTTAAAAGCCTCTTTAGTTTAGCGACAAGAAAGCAAAGAGAAAAAAGAGAGCAAAGAAGAATAACAGAATCAACAGCCTTTTTTTGTATAGCGAAAGAAGAGCCTTTACGGCTTTCCCCGCCGCTTGCAGTAGCGATAAAGGATCGCCCACCGCAGGATTCGAACCCGCGACATCGGGACCGAGGTCATGAAAAGCAACCGCCTTACCTAGTGCGTGATCACGGCTCACCTACCATTTTAGAGCACGATACTCACCAGAGGCAAGTATTGGCACGGTGCAGGCAGATTAATCTATGCCTTAATGCCGACAAGCGAAAGTTCGGCCACACAGAGACTCCTTATCTGGACCATGTCTGTCGGCTGCCGGCATTAACCCAGACCATGCCAAGGTGGAGGTTATCTGAGACTTTATCGCGCCTTCACCTTAGGTCGCCGTCTTATGTCGCCGTCTTAGGGATAGCTAATTACTTAGCCAAACTGTTTCTGATGTTGGCAAACGTGTCCACACCTTTGCAAAAGGTGGTGGACGGCCAATCAAGTGAAAGGATTTGCCTAAATTAAATATTTGAAATTGCATAGCGGACACACTCAGCGAGGCCTTGTCTTGGCGACTTGATGCGTATTCTGAGCTGCGAGACGAGCAAATCTTCAGCATCTTCATCAGAACCATCCGGTCGGCGAGAGAGACAACATCCGGTCGGCGAGAGAGACGTGCCGTACAGCGACGCCATCAGACGCCACTCTTCGAATCCTGCTTTCCCACTTTGCGTCTAGGTGACAGGGTGTAGGTTTCGACAGCTGTCTGCTCGTTTTAGGCCTTCATGGGCAGTGTGACGTCACTTTTCAACTCGAAGTGGCCTGACCTTCAAAGGTGACCTGGTCGTCATCGTGCTGGCGTTTTGACGGCAGATATAGCAGCACTTGCATAAAGGCCATTGTGGGCATTGTTGAGACACACGCTCAGACAAGCATACAAAATACTCGGGCCAATTGGTTATTAGGACCCCTGGTTATTTAAGTGCGCTGACGTATGCTCTGAATCGAGTTCTGACCTCCCGCTTGACTGACCTCTGACCTACTCGACTGGTCAGCAGGCAAAGCCAGATTGGTGGCTCAGCGCTTGCCACAACCTGAGTCCACTGGCTTAGCTATACACACGACATAATAATAATTATAAAAATAATAACAAATTTAAATAGCACCCCCCCCGGAGAAATTAATCTCTTTCCAGGCACTTTACATGTGCTGCAAAGGTTGCATGGTCAAATGGTTATGGGTGACTAGCAAAATGTCAGCAAGCATAACATGGTTAGAGGTGGAACGCACAGGGTCAGCATGCAGGGTGTCAGCACGCGTAAGCGCACAAAGGACGGATCATGTGGACCCACTAAACTCTGTGATAAATAGATGCACTTTAGCTTCTTTTCAAATGTCGTCAAGTCATAGTTGACTCGATGGCAGCCCGAAGCAAATGCCAAGAGAATGGGAATGCCAACCCACCTATTAGCCTCGACGATATAGGCTGTCCCAAGATATCCGTGTCGGAAGCTTGCAGTAGATGTGCCCGTCGGAATGAAAGTGACTGCACGACGCTAACTGCCCCTCGCTACTTCAGGGCCACGGTAGACGAACGTGTCGGCCGTCCACCAGAGGACGCAGCGCTAGTCATCGATTATTGATAGTTATTGATTGATTGATTAGTCATCGATTGATTGCTCTTGGAACATATCGAGACGCGAGAGCCTTCGAGACGTCAAATCGATGGGCGACAGTTCGCTAATGCCCGGAGTCCTTTAGTTACTTTTCGTGTTCGCGTCTTGGCGTCTTTCGCTTACTTTCGCCAGCCCCAATAGTCCTGAAAGCAGCGGGCCGTCAGGGATATCCGTCCAATCAGCAAAGACTGCGATGAGCTGACTTTTATGGCTTTTAGAGGCTTAGTCAGCTCGTCGCAGTAATTGCTGATTGGACGATTCGTATAGGAAGCTCGAATCGACGTACGTTTCGAAAAGGCCCGATGGATGGGCTCCTCCTACCCGAGCAGGCGATGCGAAGCTAGCTTCCGATGACCGATGGCACCGACGTGAAGGACTACATCGATCAGCCGAAGGAAGGCGCTCCTGCTAGCTTCGGGCGCGAGTGAACGTCCCTGATGAATAAATGGCTCTTCGCTTGCTAAATTGACTGCCAGAGCCTTGGTAAGCAGCGATTACGTTGCTAGAAGCGAGGGCGTGCAGAGTCGGAAGATAAGAGTTTGACAGAGCACGCCTTGGCACATTCGGCCTAGGAGGCAGAGAGAGCCTGCCCTCGACGGTCCAATCGGAGGACCGCCGCCGCCGCCGCCGCCGCTGAAACTCGGGAAAGCCGCGCGGCACAGACAGTAGCATTGGCAAAAGCTACTAATGCTCACCCGATCCTGCACATACAAGCTATCCAGTCATAAGGTGGTATGACGTGCTGGTATAAGTACATAGCTCTAATGCTGCAAAGGAAAGAGGGGGTAACTCCTACGGCGCTGAGTCGAAGGCTGTCTCTTCAAAGTCGCGTTTACTTTCGCTTGGCTGGCGGTTAAATTCGGATGCAACTCCGCGAGACGTGCTGTTCGACGTTTCGCAGCGCACCGATTGCTTTGACATTTTACAAAGAAGCGTAAACGTCGGTGACGGCGAGGTGCTTGACGAAGCCAGCGTCGGCCTGTTTTTTACCGAGCTACGAGAATGGTGGTCAGCCGCGCTCGTTGCCGAATTTCACGACGTTCTTTGATCTACCGGAGCTTACTGAAAACTAGCCCTCGGACGGCTTCAACATGGGGAAGGGCTATCGCGCTGCAGTCCATCATCGAATCGCGGCGAATATTGTCAGCCATGGCTCAAGTGCAGTGGCCGCTGCAGGCATTAGGCGAGTAAAGCTTTTCCATTCGATTAATATTCTATTCAAATCCTCTTCTATTTCGATGCGAAACCAATTTTCTGCGGTATCTCGCATTACTTTTACTAGACTTGATACTTTCGACAGTCGGCGGCGTCGAGGCCACAGAGTGGCCGAGAGGGCACTACTTGCAGACACTCGACAAGAATGCCGTGGTTTGTGGACTGGACATCTAGCTCGATCGTGAGTGCTTCCGTTTCTGCCGCACCTGCGCTGAAACCGTGCCAACGGACCCACCGATCCCGAAGGTCGAAGCAGCATCGAGCTATGCGCATTGCTCAAATTGGTGCACACTGACGCCACTGCAGTCCTAATAAAGAGTACCTCAAGAAATGGCCGTCGATGGGCGCTGCCTCTTTTATTGACGAAGCCACGAGGTGATACTCGCGAGAACCTCGTGCTGCAGAAGAGCGACTTTGCTGCCCTCTTCAGAGTGAGTACAGAGTAACCATTTAAAAAACACCCGGTACAAAAAATAAGCTTCGCTTCGACGAATGGCTGCAAGCACTTCGTCTCGGGCTATCCGACTGAAAGACTGGTCTAGATGCCTGAAGGACGCAGACTCATCAGCCGACAGCGCCCCCTCCTCCGGTATACGCTTCGAAGGAGTATCCCTGTGCAGAGCGAAAGCATAGGACCGCTAACGAAATGGCTCAGTCGCATCATTGTTGCATCGTTCAAATGTCTACCCGCGATTTTTGCTGCCAATTGCCGCCTACCTTACACATCGTTGTGCACGCAAAAGGCAGTGCCTGATAAGACGCCTCGCGAAGTCTCGCGAGTAACGAGAACGTTACTAATTTCCGATTTTCGTGCTAGGCGCCTGCGTTTGTGCGCCAAATCAGCCGAGGACCAACTTGGCCTTTAAATCGTATCAAACGTTTTGTATCTCCCTCGGTCATAAGCGCCATCCAGGATGTAAAACTTCAGCCCGCATCGCGCACAGTCGCGCTTCCAATGTTTAGCAGGCCGCGTTAATTAATTGCTTGCATGGATGAGCCGCTGCAGGCCCTGCGGGGCCCTTAGCAGTCGCGAAGCACGTCCGCGGTCGGCTGCGATTGGTAGGAAAGACTCTTCTAAGGAGTGAGCGGTCGCACCTCGAGGCGGCCATCTTATATCTTGAGGCCAGCATTCAGGGCAAACGCTTGGTTAGCACAGCATAATATATAAAAATATAATTCATTTATGTAGCGCCCCAAGAGAACTTAATCTCTATTCAGGCGCTTCACACATGCCTCGGGGCTCGAGCCCACGACCTCAGTCTGACCTTGGTTGGAGCGAGCACCTTAACCGCTAGACCAAACCAGCTCGGCATGGCTGTATTTGCTACTTGCTCGATGTAAGAAATGAGGACGCAGTGTAGCCGGAACGCGCTGTGTGAAGCCGCGGCCTCGCTCCTTGGCTCGCTACGTTCGGCGCTGTACAGATCAGGCCCTCTGCGGCTGTCGAATCGATCGATCGATCGACGGCACCTGCGCTAGTGGCCAGGGCGAAGTTGTGCGAGGCACTCCATCTCGTTTCAAGGCACTCTCTAGGTCGCTGCCGCGCTGCTCCGCTGCCGCCGACGGTGCACCCACCTGCTGCCCGCCGCACCGCGGGTGCGGCTTGCCTGGCTGGCCGGGGCCGTACCGCCGAGGCCCCCGCCGAGGGGCGCTCGCCCCGAAGATGTCGGCGGCGGCGGTGCCCGTCTGCAAGGACCGGCGCCCCGCTAGTAGCGGAGGAGGTGAGCGCGAAGAGCCGCCGCCGCGCCGCCGCCGCCGCCGCAGTCGCTTCGCAGCGGCTCTTGCGTAGTTACGCCATCGCGTCGTGCGACGCGACGTACGTAGGAGCACATGCACGCGCGGCAGTAATTGCAAGCCAATTGCCTCCGAGAAGCGAAATGATAGCACGCCAGGCCTCGTCGCCCGCCGCCGCCGCCGCCGCCGCCGCATTTTGCGCTTCCGCACGCAAGAGCGCACTGTGCCCGGCCGCGCTGGACGCGCTGCACTGCGTGGAGCAAACGCGCGAGTCCGAATCCGGTTTGAATTTTGTGTGGTCATTGTATTCCGCATAGCTATTCAAAATATAACCTAATATTAACTAGAAATATGTATGTGTGTGTGTGTGTGTGCGCGTGCGCGCGTTCGTGCGTGTGTGCGATACCTCAAATGCTTGAATTCGCCGATAACGCCCACCCACGCCTGTGAGCGTGAATTAACTACCGAGATGGGCATTGGTTGCATCAGTGCCGCCGTTGAACAAACTGCGAGCGCGGTATTTCACCAAAGAACTTGTGAATAGAAACGATGGCGGTAAGCTTGAACGGTTTCATGGCGATTTTATTACTTCTTTTTATATCTATGTCAGACTGCTCTCCTCTAATGGTTTAAGATTTTTTTAAGTCGCAAAATTGTCTTTTACTTTTATTAGCTCCGCGACGGTCGCATGTCACGCGCAAGCAAAACTAATGCATTAATTGAACCCGTATCAAACCTTTGCGGCGACACAATTGAGACTTCATCCACCTGAAGAATAAAATGTTTAAAATCAGTTCGTATTCGGGCACGTCATCGTAAACGAGAAAATGAAGGGGAAAGACGCTTCAGGAAGAGCTACCGCCACCGCTCCAAGATCAAATCCAAATTGGAAAGGCTGACGCTCAAAATTGGCTCTGCCAGCATATCTCCTGTCGAATCAGCTCGAAATCTAGGTGTCATATTCCAAAGCGACCCCTCGTTACACGACCATATCAGCTCCACAGTCAAATCAGCCTATTTTCAGCTTCATAACATTACTAAAATATTCGGGCTTGTTTAGATAAAGATACCACGTCCTAGTTAGTCCATGCATTCGTGACCTCCCGTCTCGACTTCTGCAACTCATTGCTTACTGGCCTCCCAGCATGTGCGATCAGGCGATTGCAGCTGGTGCAAAACTCCGCAGCTAGGCTTGTCTGTCATGAGCATCACAGTTTCCACATCACATTACTTTTCGCCGACCGGCACTGGCTACCAGTCAAGCAACGGATTGACTTTAAGGTTTTGTCGCTCACTTTTAGGTCACTTCATTCTTTGGCTCCAGCCTATCTCTCAGATCTACTCCCCCACCAGGCCATGCATCGTACTTTGCATCGGCTTTTTGGAATCCAACAGTTTACCAATACCTAGTACAAGCCTCAAATCCTTTGGAGACCGTGCATTTATTTTGTGTGCTCCCAAAGCCTGCAACTCCATCCCGACTTGCGTCAAAGCATCCCCTGACTTAACCACATTTAAAAGGAACGTAAAAACACACCTATTTAGGACAGCGTTTAGCGGGTCCCTGTGATTCGTCCTTGATCTGCTTATGCGTGCTGACACTGTGCATGCTGCCACTAACCACATTTGCATGCTGACCCTGTGCATGTCACTCCTAACCATGTTATTCATTTTGTTTGTTTTTCAAGCCTGATTTTACTCACTATTCAATTGCATTTCCCTTTGCAGCAAATGTAAAGCGCCTAGAAAGAGATTGAGTTCTCTGAGGACGCTTTATCACGTGCATTATTATTATTATTATATCTACTAATTCTTATTAGTCGAAAGTTACCGCAGGCGCCACACGCTTACTTACACAGTGCGATGAGTGAATGGCCGGAAGGGGCGTAGGTGGGGTAACGCGGGGCTACGATCCCCGCCTCAAGTCACACGCGGCAGGACAGCGGCCCTGTCAACCCTCCCCCAGCTAGCTACGCGGGAAAGGCGTTACTTCAAAATCTACCGAACTGCGTCGACCGAACGCGTGGCATTTTTAAAGCGTCCTAATGAACGCATACCGACGCTGCATCCGTCATCTCGTACGTGCCGGTAGCTCGCGTACCAGACCGGATATGTTTTGCAGCATGATATCCCGACAGTCAATCCTTTCGGATCACTATGTACGTACTATGTACTGACGTTCTCGGTTCAACACTATTAAACGGATCTGGTTGCTTGCGATAGACAAAGATTGTGAGAACTCATCAGCGAAGAGAGGACTTATAATAGGAAAAACTTGGGCTGCATCACCTCGCAAACGCGCAAAGTGAAAAGTGACAGTGTAAAGCGCACGCTGCAGTCTGCGATCGGTGTCAGTGCGTTCAAGTTCGCGCGTACCCAGTGTGCATAAGTAATTAACCCGAATCCATACACCCGCGTGTGCGCGCGCGCGAGAGAGAGGGCGGGCACGAGCAGAGCAAGTACCGCTTCCGCCGGGTCCGCAGCAGGATCGCGGCAGCCGGTGCGCGCTCCTCCGAGCTCCGCTAGCCGTGCAGTGGGAGACCGAAGCGCGACTATGGGAGGCAGGGCCGCCGCCGCCGTGCAGAGCCAGAGCAGACACGCGGAAATAGTCGCCGACGCGACGCGCCACGTGACGGAGAGCCGACTCTTCGGGAGACCGGCCTGGCGCAGCGCTGCCCGCAAAATGGCTCATGGTATGTCCGCGAGAGCATCCCCGAATATTTTTCTAGCGAAACTAGATTTTCAGAAAAAAAAAGGAACCGGCGCGTGGCACAATCGGCGCCGAATGACTCGCCTTACTTTTATTTATTGCGCGGCGCACGCTACTATCGAAATTCGCAAAAAAAAAAAGCTGACAGCGTGCAAGCAAGCCAAACTGAATTCGCGAAGTCTAGAAACAGAAAAATATGTTCGAAAAAGGGAAGAAGCTTTGCTTATTGAGGTCGCGCCGTTTCAATCTAATTTTCCTACTGTCAGTAGCTCGACGCCTTCTCGGTGCTACGTCGCGTTTCTTTCTCAGCAACTTATAGCACGGGCTTCTCGAGTGAAACGCATTGCGGACCGTAAATTCGGGGAGGTTTTAAGCAAGATAGAAATACCAAGAAGAGGTACAAAGGGCCAGTCTCAATCGCTGTTTTTTTCTTGCCGGCAATTTGTCCACCGTCTGTTGCAGCGACGTAGGCACGACTAACTATTGGTGAACGAGGACGTTCTTAAAAAAATCGTTTTACGTACGCTGACCAACGGTCCGGTTCATGTGGAACTGCTGTCACCTATCACTAGTCACTAGACGACCGGTGAGATTACGGCCCGGTTTCTTTCGCTAATTTTTCGGATTTTATGCGGATGGTGGATTAGCGCATGGGTTTACAGTAGATATGAAAATAATTTACAATGAGCCTAACTCAAACGGTCTGGCGTGCAATTTTCAAAATCGCAAAAGCCAGGTTGCACTCATTTCAGAAGGACAGGCGCCGGCACTTATAGCATGGCCACTGGCTGCCAGAAAAATTTTCTTTTCCAGGAATTACCTGGTCGCATCAACTTAAATAACTTTTTTTTCATTGTGATTGAGTGAGTCCGTAAACGCATGTGGCTGACGGCACGCTTATGTTGTGCGCTTTGTGATATTTATGACGCTAGTATGATGGTGCAGCTGTGATAAATATTATGACAACAATATCTGGGAAATAACTTACTAATATGTGTAACTACTCCTTGCTCTCTCATAGTTGAGAACTTTGACGTTGAATTGTTCCTTTGATGATACAATATTGATGATTAGGCTTTTGATCAGCGCGTTACCTGACTACATATTCAAATGCTGAAGATATTTTTTCTCATTGAAATTTTTTTCCTTTTAATTAATTTTTGTCGAGCATTCGAAACTTATTCATGAAATTATTTTGAACGTCTTGCAAATTTTAAAAGGTATTTTTCTGCGATATTTCGTGGGTTCGTGCTAGTCAATCTACATGATTTTGGATACGAGCCTATGGGTCCGTAAAAACAATTCGCTGACGTCAAGCTTATGCTGTGCCCTTTGCAATATTTGTAGTACTACTACGACGGTAAAGCTATGTAACGTGGCAAAACATCAGAGTAGAGAATCTGCTGATTTGCACCTGTGGTTCCACCATGCACTCACATATTTGATATTGAACGCTGAATTGTGTGCGGAGTTAAGTTTTCATCAAAGTATCTTGAGCGTCTTACATTTTGTAAATTGATTTTTCGCGATTATTCGCGGGTGCGCGCAAGTTAAAAAAAATCTGCACAGAAATTCTGTGCTAAATCACTGCTCATCCTTGCAAAAGTGTAAACAACCTGTCTCCAACTGGCTCCAAGTGGTGAGCGGCTGCATCCACACCTCTGGCGTCGGGGTCTTTGGTTTCTGGGACTTCGCGGGGCCGACTTAACCGTCGCCGCCCAGGCTGCCGCTCCTGCTAAATCGCAGCTCGCGTTAGCTCGCCATTCGCAAGACTCATGAGGGGGGGGGGGTAAATCGTCGTGTTAATTTACACGTGGTACTTTTTTCGCCTTGCTCTGCGCACGCGCGTGAACTTGTTGGAGTCTGCTCATCGTGGCCTTTGCCACGCCCTCGCGACACCTGATGCGGACTCCTCGCTCCACCCCCACAGATTTACCTCACTGGCTACATTAGTCTACTTTCTCATCCTATCGAGCAATTCAATAACTCATGAAATGATTTATTGGGCGAAGTACACAAGGCTGTCGGCTCAGTCACATCATACCCCATTTGGTTAAAACTTAATCGGCCACATTAGTACGCACACACACAGGAAGTACGTTGCAGCTACATTTACAAAAATGGCGGCCCCCTGGTTGTTTTGTTGCATGCCGGTTACGGAGAATGGTCGGCTCACCCGCGAACTCCGCTGACCTGCCTGCGCTCGGCACTCCGGCTTTGCAAGTGGCGTTGCTCATTCATCCGCAGCTCATGGAAGCTTCTGTCTTGCTACTGAAGCATTTCGCAAAAGAAAAATGCCAACTTGAGAGTGATCAGTACTGATTTCTGTCTGATCACAGCTTGAACTTTCGGTCGTATGAACCTTACAGACGCCGGCATGTGGAGGAGTCCGACCCGCCTCGCGTATTGTTTCGCTGTTGTGAGCGTTGCAAGTAAGTTGGCGTGAAAGGTTCGCTGCCAAACCTCGTGGAATGCGGGCCCAGGCCCGTTGACGGTGTTGCTGTTGCTCTGTGGAAATCCGCTCCTAGTTTGTGCGAGTTGTTGATGTGACCCCGCGCTAACTCGGCGCGCGGTTCCGTGTTTGGGCAGCCTGAGATCGCTGAAGCTGAGGCGGTACGCTCCATTTGAGCTACGTGCGCGAACGACGTCGTAATTAGGCTAACGTGCACACACACACACACACACACACACACACACACACACACACACACACACACACACACACAGGTCTAATCCTTGGGGGCGTGCTTGCACTTACCGGTACAGGTAATCGGTTCTAGTCGTCCTGTAGCGGGCTATCCTTTTCGGCCGCTGCAACCGGGCTGGTAGTCGCCAAGGCTCGTCTGCCGCTATGTAAATGAGATCAATGCGTCGGCCGACCTTAAAATTGTACCTGACTGGGAGCGATGGCCTCCGAGGCATCGCTCTTAAAGGCCCGCTTTAGCCAGCTCGTGTCACGCAAATGGTCGTGCATGTTTACAGTGCCAGATGTTTCCCTGGTAGCTTGTTGACGCGTCATGTAGATGACACGTTGGGCTACGATTGTCGATATATGTATGTATGATGTATGTGTCACTTGCAGCCGACTGCTAGGGTCCGACGCATGCAAGCCTCAATCCCGATTCATGGGCTCGCATTGCCCCACATCTTACGTCGTGCTTGAGTGTGTGTGTGTGTGTGTGTGTGTGTGACTTTATTTAATAGCTTGTCGTCGGTAGTGTAGTTGCTACTCTCTGTGCCGGCTTTCTTGGGAGAGAGAGAGAGAGAGAGAGAGAGAGAGAGAGAGCAGCTTATTTGCAGAGAAGTTTGAGCCGTGGATGGAATGAGTATGTGTTTGTACCGTTGCCACCACATATCTAGCTGGCCAGCCGGTTTGCTCCGGTGCATTCCAGCTTGCCCCTCCATTTGGCAGCGCATCGGTCTCCCCCCCCCCCCAGTGCCTGAGCGCCGTACGAGTTCCACCGACCTTTGCTCTATTATCTCCACTCAGTCTCCTCTGCAGCCTTCGCTCAGGTGCTGCTTTGCATCGGCTGGCTCTGCTGACAGTTTTCGGCCTCCCCGATCGTGTAGCAGACACTATTAACACTTGTCCTTCAACCCGTCGCCATGCCGTAGGGCAACGGTGGCGCTCTGCCCTGCAGCGTCTCGACTGAGTTTTCTGTTTCGAACACCGGTCGATAGCGAGAAGCCATTGCTTGCAGCGAATCGGCCTCTGCCGTCCGAGGTCTTCCGTTTTCGTTGAAGTGAGACAGACTGGGTGCGCCTCACGCTCCCGTCCTCCTCCGTTGCACCTCGAGCAACGGAGAAGGACGGGTGCGACAGCTCATCGACTGCTGCCATGTCTTCTGCTGCTGCAGGCTTTCTGGGAATCTGGTATGCTCGGAGGCGGCGTGCCAGCTGCAGGCAAGTGGCCACACTGGAGAGTAACACTTCCGGAAGTGGCAGAGTGACACCGGAGAGGAATACTTCCGGAAGCAGTAGAGTGACACCTGAGAGGAGTGCTTCCGGAAGCAGCAGTGTGACCCCAGAGAGGAGCACTTCCGGAAGCGGCAGAGTGACATCAGAGAGGAACACTTCCGGAAGCGGCAGGGTGACCCCAGAGAGGAACACTTCCGGAAGCGGCAGAGTGACATCAGAGAGGAACACTTCCGGAAGTGGCAGAGTGACATCGGAGAGGAACACTTCCGGAAGTGGCATGGTGATGCTAGAGAGGAACACTTCCCGAAGCGGCAGGGTAACACCGGAGAGAACCTTCACGGGCCTCACGGGCGGGCAGCCGCTTTCACCTAGGCAGGTGTTCCTTGTTGACGATCCGACCTCATGTGACGACGTAATGGAAGTGCTTGCTGCAAGCTTGTCAGCAGTCGATGCCAAGGTATGTGCCCGTCCAGCGATCAAGTCTGGCAGGCAGGCGTCTCGTGCAGACCTAGCAGACTGCATCTCGGAATGCCACCGAGCCGTTGCTCCTGCCGTCGCTGCTGCCATCGTTGCTGTTGCTGCTGCTGCTGCCGCTGCAGCTGTACTTTCTCGTGCTGCAGGAGAGATGAGAAGTTGTGCTGCTAGAGACTGCCCGCAGGTCTCTTGTACGATGAATGCTTGCACGCCGGCACAGACCAATGTGATTTGTGACTTGTCGTTCACTGTCACTTTTGGCATGCTAGGAGTATATGGCTTTGTAAGCCACTGGGCTGCTCTTGATGCCATCTAAATGCATATTACCTGGTAGTGATCTATGTGCATCAACGTCACGTCACATGCCTGCTGACACAGCTTTTCATATAGTACCATGTTAGCCACTGTAGCATGGCAACATTGATATAGCGTGGGAACATCGACTCGTAAGTCGCGCTATATGACGACTGGCACTGAAAAGCAGGAAAGCTAGGAAAGCAGTCGTCCAACATCTCTCACGAGATCTCCTGCTGTGTGCTCAGAAAAAGCAATAATTTTGCTCCTTATGATCCTCTCTCAAACGGCGATTTCATGAGTTGTGGCTTCTCGTGAAAGACACGTTGGGGTGCTGGATGAAGCTGCACCCGAGGTCGTTTGCTGGCGGCCTAATTCCTTTTTATTTATTTTGCTGTACTGTGAACAACTGCGACCTGTGCTGGCTGAACGAGGGTTGCAGCCTCTCTCCCGCATCCTACTACTTTACACTGACACTGACGTTTTGGAGCTGAATGCAATGCTGCATTTCGGCTGTTTGCTTCGACGGCATGCTGTTTGCTCTGCCCTTGTGTCTCGTGTAGTGGCAGATGTTCATAAAAACGACTGCCTTAATTTGTGTGATGTTTTCACCACCGATGCCTGCTACTTACTTCTTACTTACAGTTAGTAATAATAATAATGATAACATGCTTGATAAAGTGCCCTCAGAGAACTCAATCTCTTTCTAGGTGCTTTAAATTTGCTGTTACGGTTACTATGAACTTCCGAGAATGCCGACTAGACATGTCTTTTTTTTTTATCTAAATCAAAGCTTTCAAAATTATACTCCATGCAGTTATAATAATAATAAAAGTAATTCTAATGATTAATGTATTTTATAGCTCATGTAAGTGAGCTAAAACTCTTTCTAGCCACTTCAGGCATGCTGGAAAGGAACAATGTCAAATGATTAGTGATAAATAGCCAACATATGTAAAGTGCCTAGATAAAGATTGAGTTCTCTTAGTGTGCTGTGCAGCACATAAATAATGATTCACATGGGTGGAGCAAATGTTGTGAGGAACATGAAGCAAGAGAATGAAAGGATCTGAAGGTGAGTGACATAACCTTGAGGCCGATTCACTTTTTGCTGAAGCCAGTGCAGGTCGATAAAATGTGGTGTAATGTGGCAGTTGCACGGCGGCAAGCCTGACAGCTGCGTTTTGTAATAGCTGTAAGAAGCATATTGCACAGGCAGGAGTATTTGCAAGTAGTGAGTTACAGAAGCCTTGTCAACTTTGTTAATAATAATAATAATAATAATAATGCACTTGATAAAGCGCCCTCAGAGAGCTCAATCTCTTTCTAGGCGCTTTACATTGGCTGCAAAGGGAAATGCAATTGAATGGTGAGTAATATCAGGCTTGATAAACAAACATGAATAATATGGTTAGGGGTAACATGCACAGGGTCAGCATGCAAATGTGGTTAGTGGCAGCATGCACAGTGTCAGCACGCATAAGCACATCAAGGACGAATCACAGGGATCCACTAAATGCTGTCCTAAATAGGTGTTTTTAAGTTCTTTTTAAATGTGGTCAGGTCAGGGGATGTTTTGACGCAGGTCGGGAGGGAGTTCCAGGCTTTGGGAGCATATGAACTAAATGTACGGTCTCCAAAGGATTTGAGGTTTGAACGGGGTATTGGTAGACTGTTGGATTCCGAAAAGTGGGTGGTACGATGCTTGGCCTGATGGGGTAGTATATCTGACGGATAGGCTGGAGCCATAGAATGAAGTGACCTAAAAGTGAGCGACAAAACCTTGAAGTCAATCCGTTGCTTGACTGGTAGCCAGTAAAACTCAGCAATGTGTCGGATTTGTTTCGATTCCCAGAGTGCGTGCATTTTTTAGGCCAGCAATGCATTATATATATATATATATATATATATATATACATATATATATATATATATATATATATATATATATATATATATATATATATATACATATATATATATATACATATATATATATATATATATATAATTATGCATTGTTGGCCCAAATATGCACACACTCTGGGAATCGACACAAATCCGACACATTGCTGAGTTTTACAAAACCAAGGCCATAAAAAATATTACTGCAGGGCAAGATTAATATTAAGAAGAAAAAAATCATAACATTGTGAAGTAAACAAAAATTACAAGTCTTGGCAAGCACAAGAGATGCCAAAATCTCGGTGACAAGCATGCTTTGATAAGTTTTTACGGAAAACATGAGAAAGTAGTTTTATTTGGTTTGACCGACTAAGGTCAAGTTGAATGTATTGGATGGCCAAGGTCGTGGGCTCATGCCCCGTGGCATAAGTGAAGTGCTTGAATAGAGATTAAGATCTCATAGCGAGTTATTTAGTGCATGCATTTGAAAAAGTGACAAGAGTTAAGACCTAGGAAATTGTTTAAAGGAATTCTTTAATTTCTTGTTTTGGGAGAAAACGCTATTGGGAGGTTTTTCTTTTTTGACGAATCGTCGATTTCTTGCATTCTCGAACCATATCAAGTCGATGGTTGTGCATGCTTTAAACAGCATGCATCAAACTCTCGATGATTGCTGAACAAATTCCCTACATGGTTGTTGAGGTACATTTATAGAGAGGAGGATACTTGATGCATTCAGTAAATCTTACTTTGCTGTGCTCCGAAGGTACTCAAAAATAGTATCCTTCGAAAATTGTAACCATGCCTAAGCCAGAAATTGCCCTAAATACTGTAACTACATGGTCATTGCGAATGTTTATTGCACCTGTTAAGAAAACCAAGTAGTACCATACACAAGTTGCTACAAATAATATTGAAAACTTATACAAATCCAATGCTCTGGTGAACATCTTTTGGCCTACAGTCCATAAAACACTAAAATATCTTAGGTTAAATCTTAACCCCAGGGTGCATGGACTTTTCGGACCAACACCGTATATATATTTTTTACAGTGCTAGCCCGAAAATCTTTGCCTTTGTGATAATAATAGTAATAATAAAGCATCTATTGCACCCCAAGAGAACCAAATCTCTGTCTAGGTACTTTGTATATACTGAATTTGAAGCATGTCACTGAGCTATTTATGACCTGTTCGATTTAACACTTGGTAGTCCTCCAAGGACAATTCATGCTGATGGTGCAAAGGCTATGAGGACTGGGTAGACTTCCGTTTAAATGTTGTCAAATCAGGAGATGATTTGATGTCAGTAGGTAGTGAATTCTTGGATCAAGGTATAACCTCAAATATTTCACTGGATTGACATGAGTTAGCAATACTTATTACAAATCGTGAATGCTACCACCTTGGTTTGCTTACCAGTTGCAAAAACATTCGAAATGCCCTGTTTTTGCACCATCTGGAGCAACTTCTGGCTGTCGACATCGGCGCCATTTTCGAAGGATATTATTTTCTAGTACCGTCTGAGTATTGCGAAGTAACATTTACTGGATATATCAAGTGATCTGTCTAAAAACTTATCTCAACAACCGTGTCGGGCATTTCTCAGTAGTCATCTAAGGTTTGAAACAAGCTATTTTGTGCATGCACAGCCATAGTCTGACGTGGTTTGAAACGGTGCAAGAAAATGATGACGCAGGAGAAGGTAAAAACCACTCAACAGAATTTTTATGATAAACAAAGAATTAAAAACTTTTGAATTATTTCCCGGGTCTTAACTGTTTTGCTTTGCCTAGTGCATAAACCAAATACCTTCTCAATGGAAATATTTGTTTAAATTCGTGCAGGTCATCGTGATTTTGGCATGTCATGTGTTTTCCAAGACTTCTGTACTTCAGGTTTATACAGCTTCACAGCTCTTTTTAATCATATAACCCAGCTAGCTGGTTTCTTGCTCTAACTGCACTCCCGGTTCCTTGCATAATCTCGAACCAGGTCTGGCCCACTTCTTCGTAAGTGAAAAACCTGATATCTCAAACCTTGACCTCGTTTTGAAAGAAGTGCCCAACACAGTCATTAAGATGCATTTTTCGAGAGTGGAATACTTGGAAGATTTGAGAATTTTTACTTCCTCTGTTCGAATAATGCTACGAAATAGTTATCCTTCGAAAACGACAGGTGCTTCCAAACTCACTTGAAACCACCGAACAAGTTAATTTTTCACATATTTTGCATCTAGTTTGCTAGCTAGGCGTCAGCATGCACACTTCAACTTTCGTTGCTTCCTCTTATTAAAACTACATTTTGGTAGTATTTCTTTGGCCTTCATTTTGTAAATCTCTGAAATGTTTGAGGCGTGTGTTAATTTCCTTATGTCCCGTAAACAGAAGTTGCTGGTGATTTGCAAGTCAGTGCTTACCAATGTGGAGAGAGCCCATGCAATCTGCATGTATAAATGCAAAGGACACAATTTACTCAAGAGTTTAGATTGCAATTGAATTGAAAATTAACATATTTCAGTTGTATGTCCATAAACTCGTGAGTCACTGAAGATTCGCAAGCCAGTGCTGGCTAATGGGAAGAAAGCTCGTGCGAATGTAAGTGCAAGTGGTAAGATTTGCTGTACAGTTGAGAATTAAATTTCATTGGAAAAAGAACGAAAGTGAAAAGTTACCAAGTGAGAAAACCACGTATCGTTGATGGCAATGGATCCGAAACAAAAGAAAGCGGTGTTTTAGGATGATTAAAACTAGGTTAATGTGTGTTCGATAGTTTAATTAGTAAGAGCCACTTTGAAATATTTTTTAATTTGCCTCCCTATAAAAATAGCTCTGCAAGATTGCCCATCAGTAGGGAGGGCACAGCAGCTAGGTCGGTGGTCCCTCAGGCGAGCCTTAGTTTTCCGTGATTTTTTCCTAAGCATAGGCTAGTATATATATATATATATATATATATACAAGTACATGTACCTGTGCCTGTTAACCCATTTTAAAGCAGGGATTTTAGAATTAATCTTTTAAACGTAACTGCTTTTTGCCACAACCCTAGCCTACCACGCATACCTAAGGGCCAACATATCAGTCGTTGGAAAGGGCAGAAATCCATGCAACTGTTGGTACGTTTTCTACCCAGATAAGTCTCGGGGGAAAATGCAGATGTCAGTGGCCAGGGGGGTGCTACTGGCATCGACAAGGTTTATGATTGTAACTCCACGGTGGAAAGGCTTCCTGGCTGTCCAAATTGACAGTGACCAAAGCGAAGGTCACAATACTGTGCAATGCACTGTCTGCTGCTGCATGAGTATCTCTGACTGCAACTGGAAATCAGACTAACTCATGAAATCAGAAATCAGCTAGTTCATGTATAGAAGTCAGCGGTCAGCCTGCAACCATTTGGCAGAGCTGTCTCACTTGTCAAAGTGTGCCCTCTCGCTATCGTCAGGCAAGCCGTCTGCTGTCACATGGACACACAAGCATTGACCGGCCTCACCCTGAGCTGTCTTTCTGCCATGTTTTGACAGAATAGAAACGAATTTATGCGGCTTGTGGTCAGTACGGAATTAGGGCGTCTGCCGCACTCAATGATTGCACCTCAATCCGGTTGATCAGCTTCTGTCGGGAGGAGCTTGTGCAAGGGGTGCTGCTGGAAATGGATTTGGCGGCCGGCTCCTCATACACCACATCTGCCACATACTTGTCTCCTGCCTGCGGCATTTGCTTGACTGTACGAATTGCGCCTGCCCGACTTTGATTCGACCAGACCCGGCAGGCAGCGAGCCTTACGTTTGCCTTGACCTCGACTCATGCCGTAGATAAAATCCTCCTCATTGTTTGGCTCGAGCGTTCAAGTCGGAGGAGCGCGTGCAGTAGGAATACGTGCCTGCTGTAGCTCCAGCTGGAAGACGGTTATGATGCTGCTGCTAAGCAGGAAGTCACATTCGTCAGGCCGCCGGCTGCACACTTTTGTTAAAATGATAATACGGCATTTTTATAGCGCCCACAGAGAACTCAATCACTTTCTAGGCATAGCCTGGAAAAGGAAGCCTATCATTGGATTAGCAGTAACGCAATATACAGCTGTAGAGGGGCCAAGCAAATAGAGGATAGTTCATGGGAAGGTGACGGTGCAAATGCTTCGAGAACCAGGTGGATTTCTAGCTTTGTTTTAAATGTCATCAAGGCAGGGAGTGTCGTGACGTCAGACGGTAGTGAGTTTCAGGCTTGTGGTGCCTAGGAACTGAAGGCGCAGTCTCCAAAGGTTTTGAGATTGGTTAGAGGCAAACACGGCTTATCGAATCGACCAGAGTCAGAGGAGTGGGCGGGTAGTGCAAGGGGACGACAACAAGGAGCAGGCACTTCAGAGTGGTAAACCGGAACAAGAGAATGATGAAAGGACCTAAAAGTGAGTGTAGTCAATATGCTGCTTGATTGGGAGCTAGTGTAGGTCCGAGAGAAGGAGTATAGTGTGACAGCTGTAATGTTAACGACAGACAAGTTCAGCTGAAGAGTTTTGCACCAAGCGTGATATTGCACAAGCAAGATAACCTGCAAATAGCGAGTTACAGAAGTCCAGATGAACTGTGACAAATGCATGGACTAACTTGCCTGGCTTTTTCTAAGCATGCCCGAATTTTAGCAATAGAACATAACTGGAGGTAAGTAGACATGGCAGTAGAGCTTATATGGTGGTCATCTAGTGAAAGATTGTCTTGGAGCAGCTGATTACATGCATAGGCTATAAGGGATATGCTGGCCGAGCCCATTTTGAGGGTTAGGCTTTCCAGTTTTGAGTGACACTAGATATGTCAATAACTTACTGCAAGCGAGTTGAGAGGCTCTGAGGTGCTGGAAGGCTGGGAGTAACCAAAGTTAATGTCAAGGCACTTTACATATGCCGAAAGGCTCGAGCCCACGACCCTGGTCGTTAAAGGCAAGCACCTTACCCCTGGGCCAAACCAGGGCCGCTGTTTGCCGTGAAAAATGGCAGCCTTATAAAGGGCACTGTGTTCGAATAAATTTCAATAGCTCACCAGAGTGGAATCTCTAGGGTGGATATGACCTACATTTAGCTGAGTGTTGGAACATGATGAATTGGCTCATCATCAACACTCAGCATGTTGGTTTGGAGATTTTTTAAGCCGAGTGATGTGCAGGTATGATCATCTTGGTTAGGCTGCTCAATATGCAAGCTGATCAAACTGCTTTTCAATTGGAACATCCTTTGAAAGAGGCTGAAGCTGTGCTCTCTTGCTCTCTCGTTCTTCCTCCATCTCCATCCATGTCTGTCTGTCTGTCTGTCTATATGTTTGATCCAAGCCCTACTGCTGTACTTGCCCTGGGTTTGTGCCATGCGTTTCCCAGCCTGTCTGCTCTAGTTCAGCGCCCATATCTGACTTTGCTCCTTGCTAGTGTGCAACTGACCTCCCCCCTCGCATCAGACAGACATAATCGCATTCGTTAAACCTTTTCATCGCAGTCCCTGCCGGCTTTCATTGATTGGGTCTCCTATTGGGATTGGCAGCAGTCTCGTGGGAGCTGCCATATAAGCTTGTAAGTATAAGTCTAATATAAGCTTGTAAGTTGTATCTTATATCGTTAGAAGAGCCCGCACGCTTTGTTTAGGAGCTTGTCTGACCCAGTCGACCATGCTGGATTCAAGCTGCTTCGCCCAGCTTTCAGACGCGACGATTCTTTGCCGACTTCTCCCACGACGAGTCTCTTGTCTTTTGCTTGGCGCTGCTGAGTAGCGCCGAGCCGATCTGCTTGCACCAGAGCGATGATGGCACATTAAGCAGTAGGGGGTGTGGCATGTGCACTGGCCGTGGTGACCATGGCTCTTCCGTTTTTCGATTGATGCTCGATATTTCCAAACGCTAGGCTTCGCACTGGAAGTTCATATCGGCATGATTCTGTACTCGGCATGTCGTTTCGCATTGCAGGTCGTTGGAATGGACTGTGAATGGGTGACGGAGGCTGCAGCCAGACCCATCCGAAATTCGGTCTCTCTGCTGCAGCTTGCTAGCAGTGACGTCTGTCTGCTTCTGAGGCTGCACAAGCTGCTCACGGATCAGCACTCGCTGCCGGCCTGCATCGAGGCGTTTCTAGCAGACGAAAGGTGCAGCAGCAGCAGTGACGAGAGCTTGGTTGCGCCTTCGTGAGCTGACTCTGTCATTGCAGTACCCTACTACGAACCGGCAGGGGGTTGGTAATGGGAGTGGCCGCACGTGTCATGTCCGCGAGAATAATTCGCCGATTCAGTTAGCGGAGCAGCGCGCGTGCATGATGTGCAGCCCTGACACCCGCAATGCACCCGACGGTGAGCACCGAGTGAGTGCCCGATTTCCGCAAGCAGCGCTGTCAACGATGCCGCTCTCGCGAAACTGCAAAGATTGTCCACGGGGTCCGGGTAGTACGGTAGGCGAATTAATTTTCACACGCGCTCGCAAGCTTATATAGCTGCTCAAGCTCAGGGTGCAATTACTCACTGGCAGGTGTTGTGTCACCAAAAGAGAGAACTTAAGCATGCTTCGGGTCTGATTCTCAGCTTATAAACTGGCCATGTCGGATATTGTGTTAAATAAATATCGTGCTGCTCATCTGACTGAGGTCGTGGGCTCGAGCGCCTGAATAGAGATTGAGAGATTGAGTTCTCTTGGGGCGCTATATAAATGAATTATATATATATATATATATATATATATATATATATATAGACCTGCCCATCGCGACTAGTTCGTAGGTGGCCTAAAGCTAGCCAAGCTCTAAGCTGACAATCGCGAGCACTCTACTTGCAAGCGGCCATGATGCTCTCAAAAAGGACGGTAAATATAGAAAAGCCTCTCTGTACTGTGCCGGTGGTACGTGTCCTTCCTCCGGCTTGTGTCTTACGTCAAACCTGGTGCCAGAGATGGGAAGGCATTTCTTTGCAGGTCTTACGGGTATCATATTTTTCAGAGATCATTTCGTCCTATGCAGGCCCTTAGCCAGGAATTTTATCACTGAGAAGCAAAACATTTACCTTGAATAAGCATGACCCGATGTCTTGTGAATGTGACGTCAGAGTGCCTACTTTTCTAGGCCTGGTGGCTTAGTTAGTCGACAGGAGATGCACTTTCTTTCAAGTTTGAATAATTAATAACTTAAAAAGCTTACTGGTTTAGTGTCAGAGGTAACAGCAATGCAGAATCCTTTTTAACTATGCTATGATAAGGATATAGTAATTATTGATGCAGTGCTCACAAAATTCCCAATCAACCTTTTTGATCGATATCAATATTCGTGGATATCGTCGATTCTTGCAGAGCTTTTGCAGTTTGTTGACAAGGTATTTATCGTGCAGCCACACTGCAGTAGTAAACTAGAGCAAACAGGAGCAACGCAGCTGAACAAAGGGATGCCTGAAGGAGATTGAAGGAGTTGTGAATGCCCCACAACCCACACACTTTAGATGTAAATATTTTGCAATTCAGTTGCCATATGATTCCAGAATGGTGTCAGTCCTTAAGATCGACTTTGGCCTGCAGCTCTCAAGGAGTGCCTACCGGCATGCATCGTTAACTCATCCTTTGATGGCCTAGTGTGGACGATGCCCCTGAAAGCAGCTTGTAGCGCTCTCAGGAAAGCCTCTTAAGGGAGGTTTTTTAAAGCCTCACCAGCGAAGCATCAATAGTCGGGCACTTGCACGGTTAGCTAAGGTTTCGAATTTGTTTTCTGTCGGACTAAATGTGACAACTTTTTGCTCATGGTCGCCAATTGGCCATCGGCTCGTAGTTTTAAAAACGATAATGCCACGATTTCTTGGCGATTTCCTGCCAACAGTCACCGCCACTGTTACCGCTTGACTCTTGCTGCCAGTGGCTCAAGGGAAGCCATTGTATTTTCAGTTTTTCAATATCTGATGCCGAGTACGGCAGGCTTGAGCAGCAGTGTCAATGCGGTCTTGAAGAGAAAATTCACTTACCCCTATCTATTCCTCAAAACGTGCATGCTTTGAGGAGAGATTCTGTTGAATCTGGAGACACGCAAATCTAAATTCTCACCGATGCTGGTGATCGCTGATGGTGATGACGGGGCTGCAGCTAAGATGCCAGCATTTGCTGCTCGACCCCCTGAGCCAGGCCAGTGCCCACTTTTTCTTTGGATTGATGTGCCGTAGAGAAGGCTTGGAAAACTCCATTCAGGCTCGGTACAAGTAAAGAGGAAGCTGATTCAGAAGCTTAATCACTTACGATGATGACTTACGATTACGATCACTTAGAGAAGATTATTTTATTTTATGTTTATATATTTATATTTTAGTAGAAGATCCTCAGCCCCTCCTACACTCCGCATGCCACTGGACCAAGACCTGGACTAAAGTGCCCGATTCAGCAGCCGACCCATTTCTGGTACCAATGCTCCACTGTTTTCTTGTCGCTACTATTCTTTACCTGTGGTGACAATGACAGTGCCGGTGACAGTAACTGCCATGGCGATCGTGAGGACATGATGACAGCCGGGGACTGTTCTATGGAAGCCCGAGCAATAATTCTACTACTCACTTCCGTAGCTGACTGATTTGGGGGCACCCACATGGCTCTGTGTCAATGAGCCTTGTTGGATCGCCTACCCAAAACCTGCTATTTAAATTAAAGTCTCGTTGCCTGTGTGCGGTGGTGGCCTTTGGAAGACTCCAGAGTATTGATGTAAATGGGCGAAGGTCATCCGAGGAACCACGACGGTACAGGCTACCCCAGGGCAGCTCTATGCTTGGTCCCATTCTTTTCATGGTTTATTCTCTCCCTCTTGCCGATGTGATTGCCAGACTCAATCTAGGCTTTCACTTCTACGCAGATGATGCACAGCTGTACCTATGCTTCGATCCCTCCCAGCCCTTCAGCATGTCGAATTCTCTCCAATCCCTTGCTGCATATGTTGCTGACATCCGCACTTGGGTGGCAGCAAACTTTCTTAAATTGAAGGATGATAAAACCAACTTACTAGTTATGGGCAAACAAGTGGGATTCAGAAATTGGAAATTCCATCACTCAAAGTCGGCTCTGCCAACATATCTTCTGTTGAATGTGCACGAAGTCTAGGTGTCCTGTTCCGAAATGACCTTCATTAGACGACCACATCAGCTCTACTTTCGAGTCTGCCTACTATCAGCTACATAACATTGCTAAAAATTGGGCTTGCTTAGACAAGGATACCACATCTAAATTGGTTTATGCATATGTGACATCCCATCTCAACTTCTGTAACTTATTGCTTGCAGGCCTACTGGCCTGTGCAATTAGGCACTTACAGCTGTTGCAACACTCTGCAGCTCTGTTGTGAGTGTCACAGTTACCACATCACACCTCTTCTCGCCGATCTGCAATAGCTTCCAATCAAGCAGCGCATCGACTTCAAGGTTCTGTCACTCACTTTTAGGTCTCTTCAGTCTCTGGCTCCAGTCTACATATTAGAACGACTCCCCCACCAGGCTAGGCAGCGTACCACCTGCTTTTCTGACTCAAATCGTT